>JAQQBR010001833.1:8125699-8138885 GCA_030347285.1 Microctonus hyperodae
AAAAAATTATTAAAATGATAATGTTTGCAGTTGTAACAGAGCCACCTAATGGATTAAAATTAAATTTAAAAAATACCTACTTTGAAATGAGTGTCGAAACTCTGGAAAATTGCAATCATCCAATTTATAAACATCTTGTATATGTTTTGGCTTTTTTCCATGCAGTTATTCAGGTTCTACAATAAATCATTTTTTTATCGAATTTTATTATAAATTAATTTTATTAAAAAAAAAAATTTTTTTTTCTTTCAGGAAAGAAGAAAATATGACAAAATTGGATGGAATATAAATTATGATTTTAATAAATCTGATTTTACTGTTTGTACATCAATTCTTGATACATATTTAACCAAATCACTATCGATGAATGATTCGCGAGTTCCATGGAATAGTTTAAAATATTTAATTGGCGAAGTAATGTATGGTGGTAGAGTAATAGATAGTTATGATCGTCAAATTATCAACACTTACATGGATGAATATTTTGGCGATTTTCTCATTGATACATTCCAACCGTTTCATTTCTATCATGATAATCATTTTGATTATATTATTCCATCGATGGGTGATAATCAGCATTATATCAAATTTATTGATCAATTACCATTGGAAAATAGTCCTGAAGTGTTTGGTTTACATTCGAATGCTGAAATTGGATATTTCACTAAAACAACTAAAGAAATGTGGATGAATTTAATGAAAATGCAACCACGAATACGTATGTATATTAAGCTTGTACTGGATTATTTTTAAATTAATTTTTGTCACATAATGTGCATATAAAAAAAATAATAACGAATAATAATAATAATAAATAATTATTTAATAGCCACCACTGCAAATGGAATAAGTCGCGATGAATTAGTCAATAATTTAGCTGAACAAATTCTTGATAAAATACCAAATGAATATAATATGATGAAAATTAAAAAAAATTTTGGTTTAACCGTGACACAATCAGTAATTGTGCTCTTTCAAGAGTTAGAAAGATTCAATAAATTAATTAACACAATAAAGAGTACATTAACTCAATTGAAAAAGGTAAAATTTCCATAATTATATGAACAACAAATAATTTTTAATACTGTAATTGAAAAAATTAATTTTGCAGGCAATTGATGGTGAAATAGGAATCGATAATATATTAGAAAATATATACGATTCAATATATGATGGTACATTGCCAAAAGAATGGGCAACATTGACATCACCAACACGAAAAAATTTAGCTGGATGGATGGGACATTTCACGAAAAGAGTACTTCAATATAACGAATGGGCAAATTGTAATGAACCAACTGTAATTTGGTTATCTGGATTAGATAATCCGCAAACATATTTAGCGGCTCTTGTTCAAATGGCATGTAGAAAAAATAATTGGCCATTAGATAAATCTGTTACGTATACTGCCGTAACAAAATTCGCGAAAGCAGATGAAGTTGAAGAAAAACCTGATCAAGTATCGATACATAATTTTGTTATAATTATTTTTTACTATTGCAGTTTCAATAATAAATTTTCCATACAGGGTTGTTATGTCCAAGGGCTTTATTTAGAAGGCGCGAGGTGGGATATGGACGAACAGTGTTTAAAGACATCATATCCAAAAGTATTAATTGAAAAACTTCCAATATTAACTGTTACACCTATAGAATCTCATCGTTTAAAATTGCAGGTCTATTTTCCAATTCAAAGGAATCATTAATGTCTATTGATAAAAATTATACTTATTATTTTTTTATTTCAGAATACTATTAAAACTCCAGTTTATACCACATCAAATCGTCGAAATGCCATGGGAGAAGGTTTAGTTTTTGAAGCCGATCTCAATACAAATAATCATGTTTCCTTATGGATTTTACAAGGAATTTGTCTAATATTAAATACTGATTAATATTAATTTAATTGATTTTTACATTTTATTATTAATATATGAGTAAATAATATATTTAAATATGATAATAAATATGAATTTAATTCATAACTTGTCTAATTCAAAATCATATATATGACACTTGATGTTATTGTTAATAGATAAAAAAACTATGGTATTATTCATGTATAAGGTAAACAGGTCTTCTCATATATATATATATAAAATATCACTTTTGGTGATTACTTAATAAAAGCATGAGGTAACCGTAATCTCGTAAAATTGCGTTCTTCTCTATTTCTTTTTATAATTCACCCGACTATCAGTCGGTGCGATGCTGCCAGTATTATGCTGAGAAGAACAGTGTGGAAACTATCAAGATCGCATTAAAAATTCTATGAGTACTGTATCGGGATTTTACTTTTAGCCTAAAAGTTTTAGGTCATACGACACTGGCGGCATTTGAGCGAACTATTGATAAAATACAGTCTCATAAATAACACGGTACTGGTAACATGGTTGTGTTTACGACTTTGAAATTCCCAAATATCATAGGATAATGATGAAGAAAACCAGGTTATACTGCGTAATTCGTATAATTGTAAAAGTAAAGCAAGGATAAATGTCGATTATAGTTGTCATCACTTCCCTCAGAGTGGTAAATACAAAGTGAATGTGACAAATTGCTTTGGTGATGTTGAAAAAGTTGACTTGTATTCTCAGTGGGGGAAAAATAACATACCTAACCTTATCATTGTTATTTGTTTCGTTGAATTTAGCACATTTCACGATATGTTCAGCACTCGCGATTTTTTTACCTCCTATGTAATTACGTTTGCTAGGATTTGTATTATCCCAACGACAAATTTCTTGCTCGGAAATGAACATTTTAATGAAAAAAACGAAACCTTGTATAGTTTTATATCGATCTTTTACTGTATTTTGTTCCTCGTTTGTTTAATTAATATTCCCACAGATTAAGCTCTGCCTCTAGGTAAAATCACAATAAGGAAATATATGATTTCGAATTAATTAATATTTTGCATATTCAATGTGAATTCGATGAATTTTGAATTGTCATTTATTAATAGGACAATCAGTGAAGTTTATATACTTGAAATTATTATAAATATATAATAGATTATAATTTAAAATATTAATAATCATTGATAGTATTATATTCAATGACTATTGAGAATATTATGGATATATAATAAATGATATGAATAATATACATATATTATAATTTTGGACTATTATCTATTCCGAGATTGTAACACCTTTATTTCTGACATAATCATCATTTATTATTTTAAAACATATAACATTTAAAAAAATTTTTTTACGTTAATCGTACATTTGTTATTTAACCATTTGTCTATTCCCTCTTAAAATATGATAAATATACGCACGCGCAATCTATGACTTGTTAATTAAAGTGTCAGCACTGTCACACATGCAATGATGCAACATACACAAAAGATAGGATTCAGGAATGAAGTCGCGCGATCTACGCATTGGACTTATAATAATTACTATCAAATATACGGTAACAAGTTATTTAATTTGGCGTTATTACTTGAAAGATAAAATGAAAACAACACCTAGAAATATATAAATAATTGTGTTTATCAAAGAAAATATGAAAAGCCATAAATGTTGAAGTCAATAGTCCAACCAAGGACTATGTGGCTATGATCAGTTTCCATACATTGTTGATTGTATAGATAGTGAACGGCATATATGTATATATCATGTATATATAATGTACATTAGTCTGGACTGTGTACCACCGCATAGCTGCTGTCGTCGTCTTGCAACTTTGCAAGGTTGTGAAGTAAAATTTTGCGTAGTCGGTAAAAAGAAAAAATACGAAAAATCATTGTAGGGACGGTGGTCATTACCTTGTGGAATGGGCACACATTTGTGTTTTGTGAGTTAATGCAATTTGCTTAATATAATTTGTTTCAATGAGTTAAATATCAGTTTTTCAAAATTATTTTTATAACAAACCATACTATAATGAAAGTATATATTTGACATGTGCATAATGAAAAATTGTGTTGTATCGATTTTTTCTTTTGACAGTGAAAAATTTTCGACTCAATCTTTGTCAAAAAATATTAATTGACTTCGTAAATTAAAACATAACATTTATCATAACTTCCATTGATAAAAAAAGGTATGATGTGTGTGGATGTATATGTGGTCTGTATTTTTCTCAAATACGTATATATATTTGTAATATAAATATATAAATTAAAGAAATTTTCAGGTTAGGTTGTGTATGAATTGTAATACATAGTTTATTATTGTTAAATCACAGGTTATTGTTGTTAAGCATAATTATTCAATGATTGATAGTAAAAATAACATTTTTCTGATGTAAGATTACTTATCATTAATTATTGCATTACAGTGAATCATAACAAAAGTGACTACTATATGGATAAATGAAGTAGTAAAATATATATGTATATAAATTGAAAAACAATGTATGGTGGTGGTGAGCAGACAGTATCAGAACCCTGGAGAAAATCATTGGATTTAGGTACTACTGTTGATCCAAATATCAGTTCAGCTATGGATGACGATGAGCACTTTTGTAAATTGGTATTATACAAAGAAATTCAAGATTCAAGGTATATTAATATTTTTATATTCAATCTCTCATATATGATTTATGATACCATAATCATATATAATTATGTGAATATTTGCAGAGTACGAATATGGGATATAGTGATATTAATACCAAATCTGCTATTTCTACTATTTATCGTAGTGAGATTTAATCGTGCACGACTTAAATTAAGAGCAACCAGTAGTCCAATATATTTAGCATTTTACGGACTAGTTATATGCAATGTAATAATATCAGTGATAAGATGTGTGGTGTCAATGACAGTTAATGCAGCAGCTAATGTTGGTGGCAAAGCTGATAAAGTACTATGGGTTACAGTAAGATTTTTTTTACTATCAACTGAAATGAGTGTTGTGATATTTGGCCTAGCATTTGGTGAGTTTATTACAATGCAAAAATGTTTTTTTTATTGAACAAATTTCTTCAAAAAATAAGAATATTTTAATTGAATAAATAATATCAACAGGTCATTTGGACAGTCGATCAAGTATAAGGAGAGTGTTATTGGCAACATCATTTATAGCATTGGCTTTTACTATAACTCAAGGCACATTAGAGCTGGTTTTACCTGATGATACATTCCATATTCCCAGTCGAGATTTTTATGTATTTGGTCATGGTGGCATGATGTTTTGGTTTTGTAGTAGTCTCGTTTTCACTGTAATTTATATATTTATTTTAATTCTTCCGAGAACAAGATTGCGCGATCGATTAAATTTACCAAGTAAATAATACAATTTGCTTATGTTTCAATTCATTTGTTAATGATAATAATAAATTAATTTTTTTAACTTATAGCTCGAAAAAGTTTTTATATATATGCGGGAACTTTGGCAACGTTGAATTTGGTTCAATCAATTGGCGCAGGACTTTTAAATTACACACAAAATCCAGCAGGATTGTGCGTAGTTGATTTCACAGCTGCAATGTATTTGACTTTATTCACACCACTAGTTTATCATACTTTTTTATCAGATGTTTTTGGGTATGTTAAATTGAATTACTTTACCTTTGACAATATTGTTAAATTAATTATAAATTATATTATTTTATTCGTCTATTATAGAGTATCACAGCCATCAATAATGTTCTCATACAAGGCACAGGTAGACGATACAATGGAAGAAGACACTGTATCATTGCCACATCAACAGAGTTTTTCATCATTAAAAACGGACAACGATTACATCTATCAGGTCCATACTCCGTCTATTCACATGCCCTTATATGAATCGCTTACCGTCAAACCATCTGTATCGAAGCAAAAAACCTCCCTTCATTCCTTATCATCCAAAAAGGATCCCAACACTCCTGGTACAAGTCACGATATATCCCAACAAACATATATCTATAATGCCTCAATGAAAGTAAAAAATATTGTTAGATTACGAAATGTGCAAAAAAGTACGATAAATCTTGTTGGCCATATTGCAAATGAACCTGCGGATTTTATTGGTTCACAAAATACTGAACCAGACGAGTTGAGTTTTAATAATTCATACGCTATCAACAGTAATGTTATCTCCAACCCAAAATTTCGTGCATCAGACAGCGTTACAAATTTAGTAATGTCATCAACCACCGCTAATAATTTTATCTATAGACCTAAGAATAATGACAGCAATGTTAATTCATTCGCAGAATCACGTAGACTTAATCAGGATATTGGAACACAATGTATTTCATCATTAAATAGCGGTATTATGCCAGATATTGATGAAAATCAATCAATAAAATCGCATATGACTATGAGACCTGAATTAGATTTGAGGAATCCATCAGCAAGTGTTTCACCACCACTAGAACGTAGTTTACAAAATATTCTTGACAGCAATATTGATGAATCGAGTGTTCAGTTATCAACAATGAATTTTACATCCAATCAATCAATTAAATTACATAATTTAGGAGTAAATGATGACAAGTATGATACTAATGATGTTATTACAGAAAAATTTAAAAAAAATTTTGCCGTTCACAAACGGAATTGCTCCGCAAGCGGTGAAAAATCACACGGTCTTGGCGATTATTTGCAATCTTTAAAATCCTTCAAGTATTAATGTTCAAACAAATGATACAATAGGACAATTCATACGAGTCTAGTTCTTATAGTAGCGTGATATTATATTTTTTTCACACTATTTAAGCTTTAATTCATCATTATATTATAGTCATTAAAAAGCTTTATTAGTCGCTAAATAACGCGTTAAGCAAACTCACTTTTTAAAAATAATATATTTCAACAAGTGAATTTTAGCCCCTGAAATTGTACATAGATATTTATAATAAACTATTATAGAATAAAGTTTAACTTTATCAGAATTTGCATACAGATATTTAGCATATAAAATGGATTTTATTAGATATTTCCTCATATAGTCAAAGTATTTGGGTATTCAATTTATTTATTGATAAACAAGATATGTTGATGAGCAATAATATTAACTAATGTATACTTTATAATTGTAAGACTATCAGGAATTCTATAGACACACACAAGATAATACTTTTATACATATATGCGTATATTCCACCATTATTGTTCGTGAATCACTTTTTTGTTTTTTTTTTCTTCGTAAAATTGAATTTACTGCTATTTCAAATATTGATAATTCGCCAATAATAAAAAAAAACTTTGCACATTTTATTGCACTAAATTATTGTTCGCTTGAATTTTTTTCTCTATCATATTATTTATCCCGTCAATGAATTTATTAATTGCGCTGAATGTTCGTGACTTTAAACATTTATTTTGGTACTCAATCTATAATTTTTTTTTGCATGTGTAAAACGCAAAGATTTTTCGAGTGAACAAATAAACAAACAAGTGTTTTTTTTTTATTTCTATATTTAGTGTGAAATACTATCATTAATACCATATTGAGAGTTATAAATTAACGATAATAAAAGAATGAAATGATAATTGAAAATGTTTTGCGAATTGAAAATGAAAATTTGTAGCCATTTATATTTTCAAAGAGCCCATCGCGGAAAATTTCTGTTTGTTTTGTTTCCAGAATCACAGTGTCTATGACTCAACGCAATTCGACACCCATGCAACACCAGTGAATCCACTTTATGCAGCATCACTGCAGAGTCCAGATAGCATTACCGGCTACAGTATAGACAGTCAGGAGGCGCAAATCCAGGTTAATGGATACCAGCAATGAACGAGTTTATATCCATTCAAATTCCATCCACAAAAAAGTAATTTGATAATAATTTAAAAAAACCGAACAAACGTGAAAAAAAAATAGGAAAAAGTTGTTTTATACCGTACAATTAGTTTGTTGTCCTCTGTTTTAATGACTAAGAAAAAATAAAAAAACCATAAAATTTCTATTGTCACTATTACAACTTTTTAGTGATTCATTATAATAATTTTCACGTCCATGGAGAACTAATTCGTACGATTTTATTATGAAGCATTATTCCCATATGTTATGGTTTATAATTTTTCCGTCCTTTTTATACGTATATATTGGTAAAAATCACATATACGTATCAATATTTGAACAATTACAATCTGGTGATATAAAAAAAAAACAAAAATGTCAATTTTACCGTCGCGTTGGACCCCGCTATTTTCTTACTTTTGCATCGAAATATTTGTTGATCATATATGTATATGTATATATGTATTCACTATTAATAAACATCATTAACGCAAACGGAATTCTAAAGTTGAACACAATTAATTTCAACTTATAAATTAAATTCATAATTTGAAAATAAATATAGGAGACATTTATTTGAGTTGCTGTATGTAATACGCCATATAAAAATTAACTGCGTATTTAGTTACTCATATTTTAGGGAAGACGTGTCAATAATTCATTATTTATATCTATTTTTTTGATGAGCATTTTAGGGAATTGAAGAGCGAAAGGTTATAGTTGATAACAAACTTGTCAAATATTCTAATAAAAGTATGACATCATCATAAAAGTTACAAAAATAGAAAAAAAAAATATTGATATAATGAACAGCAAATAGATTAAATATTATGACTGATTATTGAGTCGCCGCATCATCGTTTTATTGAAATTTACCTATTCTGTTTAAATTATGTGTAAATTTGTGAAAATAAAACAAAAATACAAATAATAAAATATGTAGTGATTCTTGTTTTTTTTTTCTTGTTCGTTAAATATAATATTTTTCTTTGAAAAATGAAAAAAACTATTGCATGATATTATTAAAAAAATGAAGGAAATTTATAAACTATAAATGTATGTATTCTTATTGATGTGTTTGTGAACTGTTATCATAGAAAAGACTAGTATTTAAATGATGACAAAATTGTTTTTCTCTACTTATTGAGTGTTGTTTCGATTTTTAATATTGTTATAATACAAGATATGAAATTAAATATCAAAACAATATACATATATATGAAAGTGTATGTGTGCGTGTACATACATATATTCAATTATAATAAAAAATAACTCAGCCAATGATTTTTGCATTTTACATTAAATAATAAAAATAAATAGCAATAAACAAATAATTATTATGTATTCATTCATTAATTTGGATGACGGGTATTTTTGATAGTAACAAATAATATGTAAACGAAAAATGATCTTAATCGTTACTGGAAAATCAATCAAAAAATATCCTTTCATAACTGAATATAAAAGCAATCAATGGTGTAAATTATACACATTTAATTACAGTTTCAATTAGTAATACGCAGAATATCAATGACGTCAATGTATTATTTCATCTTAATGTATTTACTGTGAGAATACACTCCAGTCAAATAATAGTTTCATCAATATAGCAAAACTAAATTGTTCAGTGGACTTTGCGAGAGAGGTTTTTTTTCTTTTCATTTACTTTTTTCTCCTCTCATTAATACATATTTACATTTGTGATATATTCTGTTATCTAAATGACAAAAAAAAAATCCATAACAAGTAACGATGAGTGATCTAGTCGTGATTTAAAACAGCTTGAAATACTCTTGCGTAACCCACTATACATATATAGACGTATAACTCATTCGTACAAATATAAGCAAATGCGGCAATGAATGATGGTTTGTCTTTTACAACACTTTCGAATTACAAATTTATATCAATTTATTTTTCCTTTTTACTTATATATGTTGAATAATTAAAATAACAAATTGTATATAATAATATTATTAAAGAAATCAACATTCCAAAAAAATTCAATGATAAAATTGATATTATGGTAAGTTTGTAACTAGATTTTCGATGAAAGATGAAAGTTCCATGTTCGCAAAACAGCAATATCATGAGTGCTTAAGCTTGTCAATGCACTGACATCTGAAATTTTATGAAAATTAAATATTTCATTACTGCCACTTACTGTTATTATTACGATGATTGAATATATTAAATTCGTTCTATATTTTTCCTTTACATACCGCCAGTTTTAATATATTCATTAATAGGGTCTTTGAAAACTGCTGCGGGTAATGCCATATTGAGTCTTGGATATAATGTATTTGATGAAATAACATTACAAACAACCATACCAAGGAGTTCACCAGTGTCAAATCGTACAATTGGCCCGCCGCTAGCACCACTTTGTATGCAGCAAGTGGTTTGAAGCATATATGCACTGACATTGGAAACATTACCGCGAGTTATTGTTGGTAATGTTGATGAGAAAAAAGGGAACCCCGCGCTCATTACCAATTCACCTAGAATATAAATATAATAAGCTATATTTTCATTGAAAAAAATCTTTTCCTAAACATAAATTTACTTACCACGTTGCACATTGCAATCGCCAATTTTCAAGGTATTCAATGCACAATTTATCTTTTTTGAGTCAACTTTCAATACTGCGACATCATATGGCTGTCCATTAGGTGTACGATAAATCAATTTTGCCCATATATTTAACATACCTGAATAATTATCAATGGTATTACAATGAAATATAACTCTGATACGTTTATTTGCTGCCTAAAAAAATAAAAAAATAAAAAAAACATTTGCATATATTGACTTATAATAATTACAAATCTCATCACGTGATATTAGAATCATTCATATTATTACATTACATAAATATTTGTATAACATGGAATTTATCACATCAAATCTATAGTTAACTAACTCGCGTCATGTTGCTTGTTTACCTCATTGACTACATGCGAACATGTGAGTATTGTTCCGGTATCTCGATCCAGAAGAATTCCACTTCCCCACTCAGCACCACAACGTATCAACACCACACCTCGATCCAATTGATCTACAATAATTACCAATTATTTATAAGTATACATTCAGCTAAATTGACAAATATATAATACAGTAATGATTGTCAACGTGATACTGAAATAATAAGAAAAAGAATTAAAAAAAAAAATAAAAAAAAAAATCAAAATGAATAATTTACCGGTTAACTTTTGCTCAACGATTCCGTTTACATTTTTTATATTTTTCCACTTCTTCAGTAATCTTCTCAAGCATGGAATAATACAAGCAACAAAGGTATAATATACCCACTCAGAGCGACACCAGCTCAACGGAGCAATCACCATTCCACATATAACTCTGCTTCTAATAACAATAAAAAAATGACGTCCATAAAACGTTGTTAGTCTCCATTCATTAGATGATTGTCCACATTTTCATTCTCACGTGTCAGCATTCATATATATGTATACATATATATTATTATATCTGCGACTATGTGTATAATGATTATGCATTTTATTTACTCACTTCTCTTGATCTATTAAATAGACTGGTCCGCCTTCGCATCCTGGAGCGGCATTTGCATCCGTCAACATAACACAGTTGTTTGTACCTAAGACATTACTGACAATCCCTTGTGAAATCGAATCAATGAATATGGGATTTCCAAATGGTGTTGATTCAATCTCTATAAGAGCACCTCTAGTAGGATTTTGTAAGCAAATTGTGTCATCAATTAAATGACTCAGTATTTTATAAATTTCTTCAACATTATATTCATTCATAATATTTGTTTTATTTTCATGATTGATATTAACAAGTACAAATATTGACATTAATATTTTATTTATTTTTTGTGTGTTTTTAGCAAAACTCCATGCGTAAAATAAATTTTCAAGTGTGTCAGTAAGTAAAGGACAACGCCAAATATAAATTATTGAGCCATTTACTTTTTCAAATATTTTATAATATTCATTGGGCCCTTTTTCCTTATTTGTTTGTTTTACCGTTGTTGTTGAAACGATGGCCGTTGTCATTTCCGTCCATGACCGAGTTTGAATCCGTACACGAAAATCAATTTGATTTAATGATTGTGGCAAATGAGTCAATTCACCGGGCACCAATGCAGATATCACATTGAAAAGTTCTGTATTGTGTATTATTTTTGAATTAAGCAACATTCCATGAGTAAGAATCCAATCATTTGATATTCGAATACCGGAAATGCCATGAATGTCATTGATGTTATCTTCTACCGCAGATATAGATACATTAATTGGTGTCATCTCGCCTTTTTTATTTTGCACTTTCTAAACATATAAATAAATTCATATACGCAAATTATTAACTTAAAATTAATTTCATGCAATAGATGAATTGATAATAAAAATAATTATAATTTACTTTAAATTATAAATTTATAGTAATAAAAATAATAATTGTGCCAATAATTAATGAAAGTATTTCAGTTGTGAATCAGCTTATTTGATAATAAAAAAGAAATTTTAAAAGATAATACCAAAGAATAATAATGATAATAAATTTATTTAACGCTGATGATTAGGTTTTTATCAATTACTATTAAACTTAATCATCGAAATAAGTATATTGTATATTTAATGCAAGTAAAAACGCTTTGATGAATGTATATTAATTTGTTTTGTATTGATAATATATTGCATCAACCAATACTTGATAAAAACTAATTAGTAATTAATTAATTTAAATTATCAAATATACATACAAAAGTACAAAATACAGATCAAAATAAATATAAACAATGTAATGGCTTAATTTATTGCATGCAACATAATTGCATACAGCTTTTTATTTTTTAAATTTATTTCAATTTCTAAGAATACCGATATGTATCTATATTTAATGTTTAAAGAGATGATGTCTTACGTGACTAATCGCACGATATATGTAAACCCTATATGTTTGAGGCATTAAGCAATACAATATATGTATATTAGGGCGAGCCTCCAAAAGTATATATATATTACTCTTATTTATTAGCACTACTGTCATATCGCTTTTCATCATGCTTATATACATGTGAAATATTTAGAATATATATACATATAAATGAATATATGAGTATAAAGGTATTAATAATGGATGATAGTTTTCGAATGAAAGTTATCAAAATAAGATAACATAAATTCAT
Source organism: Microctonus hyperodae (assembly GCA_030347285.1). Lineage (NCBI taxonomy): Eukaryota > Metazoa > Arthropoda > Insecta > Hymenoptera > Braconidae > Microctonus > Microctonus hyperodae. The sequence continues at coordinate 8,138,569 of JAQQBR010001833.1, forward strand.
TCGGTGTTATTGAATGATTTGAAATTAAAATTTCATCTGATGAACAATTAGGCGTAAATTAAACAAATTCTCAATTTAATTATTTTTTTTTTCAATTCATGAAAATTGAATTTATACTATCTTTATAAGATTAATTTTCATTATATCTTATCATTATAAATCTGATACATTTTAAATTATTATTGAATAAAAAATGTATTCGCCTAGGGTTTTTAATGATTTTCTTATCCATTAGATACTAATAAACACTAAAAATAAATCGTAAAAAGTGCTAAACAAATATATATTTTTTTTTCTTTTTTTTTTTTTCGCTCCAA
>JAQQBR010001833.1:8165922-8189372 GCA_030347285.1 Microctonus hyperodae
AAAAAGATTTCGTAAAATATAAAGCATCCACTAACTGTTATTATTTGGTTGGTAATCAAATATTGTAATTTCAATATAGTTGACTTTGTGTTTCATATTATAAATTAAAGTGATTATTGAGTCAGTCGAAAAAAGTGCAATATGTATGACAACCAATGCGTATGAAATATATTATATTCATATAGTTATATATTATATCTGCGTAAGGGAGTAGTGAAATATTTATTTATAAATCAGTATCTGGGGGAAATCCTTGAAAAAAATTTCTTTAAATATATTAAATCAATTTTATTTAATTTATATATAACTATCACAATGTCCAAAATTGACACTCCAAAATTAGTAACAGCTCTCTTTACATTCAAAGGCAAAAACAACGATGAGGTAATAGAATAATAAATATTATTCTTAAATTATTAAATGTTATCAGATTAATATTTTTGGAAAATATTTTGTTTCATCATTTTAGTTGTGCTTTAAAAAAAATGATATTATTACAATTACCCAAACGGACGATGGCGGTTGGTGGGAAGGTACCTTGAATGATAAAACTGGCTGGTTTCCATCTAACTATGTCAAGGAGTACAGAATTCCTGGTAAACGCGTTTAAACATTTTAAAATTTGCAATATACATACATATAATTTTATGTGCAATATATATTATTATAAATCAAATACAATACAAGCATATTTCAACTAAATTATATAATATTATATTTAGATAGTGGGCATTCCTCTGTCAAATCATCTCCAGAAAAGATTAATCAAGATTCACCAGCTCATCAACGATTGAATCGCGATATTGTACTAAAAGATTTGGTTGATTCAGAACGTGCTAATATCACAGAATTGCAGGGGCTTATCAATAATTTTCTTCAACCTTTAGAAGTAGTAAATGTGTAAATATAAAAACAATTATTTAATAATTAAATGTGTATCATTGATGAAAAAAATATTAAATACTGAATAAGAAATTTTTCATTATTCAGTTTGAAAAAAGAGGAATACAAACAACTTATTGGGAATTTGAATGAAGTATTTGAAATACATCAAAGACTTTTGAAAAATCTTGAAGCTACAATGGTTCAAGGACCCGATTCCCGAATAGGAAATCTTTTTCTTAATTTCGCGCCAAAACTGAAATCTATTCATATAATATATTGCACTGGACATCCGCAAGCTGTATGCATTCTAGATCAATTCCGCGATGAACTAAATGACTTTATGGAACGTAATGGTGCCGTATCACCAGGTATATTAGTTTTAACGACGGGATTAAGTAAACCATTTCGACGATTGGAAAAATATGCAGCAATGCTTCAGGAATTAGAAAGACATACAGAAAAAAATCATCCCGATCGTGGTGATACTCAACGCAGTGTGTGTGTCTATCGAGAAATTGCTGTAAGAAAATTAGTTATAAATATGTTTCAACTATATTAATTTGAAATTAAATTCATTCTAAATTAATAAGCTTTTTTTACATTTAGGAGCAATGTACTTGTACAAGAAAACAACGGGAGTTGGCTTTACATGTTCTTATGGGTGGAATAAAAGGATGGGAAGGTGAAGAATTAAATTCACTTGGTGAGATTTTAAATGTTGGACCCGTAACATTGATTATGGGTGTGGAAAAACAAGAAAGATATTTCGTTTTATTCCCAATGACTTTATTGGTCCTAAGTACAAGTTCTAGAATGAGTTCATTTGTATATGAAGTAAATATATATATATATATATGTATATATATAATATCTTTTTAAGAAAGGTTTCTTAATTATGTATCATTTTCCGTTAATTTAATACGATCATTAATCATTAATATTTTCTTAGGGTAAATTACCATTAACTAGTATCGAAGTAATAGCTCTTGAGGATACAGAGGACATGAAAAACGCTCTTGAAATATCCGGACCAATGATCGAGCGTATTGTGGTATTATGTATTAATAAAGACGAACGTCAGCAGTGGGTCGAATATTTGACTCATCATCAAGCCACAAGCCTGTTAAAATCTCCAATAATATCTCACGTGAGTTATAACAATCATCCTTTTACACGTCTGGCAAGATTTTTTGCAAAACTTGTGCGGAAAAAAATAATTTATCCGGAACTTATGAAAAAATTACTATATCTTCAATACATCTACAAACCCAATTTAAGTAATGTGAAAATGCGGAAATGTGCTGTAACATATAAAATTTATCCGGTGATAAACAGTGGTGAATACAAATCATCATCATCACCATCATCATCATTATCATCATCATCATCGTCATCAGCATCATTATCAAACAATGAAAATAATTATAAAAATTTACAAGTATTAATGGAAAAATCGCAACCGCGTTTAAAATCTTCGTTGATGCTTGATGTGCGATATGCTACTAAATCAAATGATAATCGCGATTTATCAGATCATTTAATCCAAATGCCACTTATTGGGCCATCAACATCACTCGGAAATTTAGAAACAAATAGTTCAAACATGCATGAATCCACATTTGTTACGTATCACAGTTTGCCAAATACTTTACTCTCAACTAATAATCTTATGTCCAATTTACGTCATCAACCAACGCAAAATGACATTTTCGCAACGTTACCTGTGCACCAAAAATTTGATGTTTATGATGAAACAATGAATGATGCTTATCAGTTCAAACATTGGTGTCCAGTGATAGAAAATTGGAAATCAATTGTATTAAATCGTGACCAAGAAATATCTATAAGCTCTGAAATTATTCATACTGGCCATCTACCATCGCATTTGACGACTATTACAGAAAATGTCCTTGATACAAATGAATGTAGTGGTAAAATAAACACACAACTACTACCTATAAATGCTAGTGTACATTCCTCAGACTCTGGTATGGCTGATAGTTATCACATAACCTCATCAGAGCTTAATTATTGCCATAGATATTATCCACGTAGACGAAGTAAATATAATGATAGGGCACAAATGTCTCACAGTGAGAGTGAAAATGATGAAAATAGTTTTGAACACCAATGTATTTGTAGCTCACCATTTGACTCCACTCCTCGACAAAGCAAGCAATCTGGCCAATCATCAGTGAGTGCTGACAATAGCTTTATAAGTTTCACTGTAATGAAAAAGTTTATCGATAAAAGGGCTAGCGAAATTGAATCTAATGATTATTATGAAAAAAACAATCAAGATTTAACTGATGATACAAAAAACAATGATAGTTCATCTTTACATCAAATGCAACAAATTGATTATAAACGATTTACCGCGCCTATGCCGTATGGTCATAAAAATAGTTGTAAAAAATTTAGCAGAAATCTCGTGGGAACACGACCTAAAGCGATTCGCGTTCATGCAGAAGAAAAACAAAAACAGACATATACTTCGGGACTTTATGCACATTGGTGGCTCAAGAGAACGATTTCAATATCAGAAATTTCAGAACAAGGCAAGCTTCCATAGCATGGCTGTTTTTGAGTTGACACAAAAAAATAAATTAATGAATACATACATACATACATACATACATACATACATACATACATACATACATACACATACATACATACATACATACATACATACATACATACATACATACATATATACACTTTGTTTCAATCATGTTTATGATATAACCGTGCCCAATATTTGCATACTAATCGATCATTTGTCTCGAATTACGCTTTCATTTTTTCACAGCCATGTTGTGCGAAGTTATGCTTTTTGTGGTATTTGCTTCTCCCCCCCCCAATAACAGTGTTTGCTTATTCAACTAGTGGTAGTATTATTTGTTTATATTTCTATATATTTATTGCGTTTCAAAGAGACCATTGTACTTTTATCATTTTATTATTAGAATATTTCTAATTTTTTTTTTCCCCTTAAATGTGAAACAGTCGTACGGAAAGATTCCACAGATGCCTCCGGAGCGTGGTTCGTCACCAGGGACTAAAGGTCCTTGGAGTCTTGCTTGCTTACGCCCCGCACCACCAATTTATTCATTTAAAACTAATAACAAGTCGGAATTAATGGATTTTAGTCGTTCATCACGCTCAACAAGTGAGTATATATTAATTTTTTTTTTTTCTAATCTATGTCTTTCACGATTTTTAAATCAACAATGAATTTGTGAATTACAATTACAGACGAGCGGCAATTCGAAGACGATGCTATTATATTAAAAGTTATTGAAAGTTACTGTATGGCAATAAATGCAAGATTTACAGTGCATTCTGGTAAAGTTTGACATTATTTTATTTATATTCATTTATATGCACAAAATTACTAAATAAATGATTTTCGATACGTTAAAAAATAAAAAAACATCAAATTTGACTTCAGAATTAGCTAAGCGAATAAAAATTGAATGCAAGTCACGATTATGGACATGAAAAAACAATAATTATATTAACATGGCGCATATGAATTTCAGCTACGTTGGATTGCGAATCACCTAATAAGCCATGCGATAGGGTATCCATTGTGAATAATAGAATCGAGCTATTGGATTCTTATAACGAGAGGTATGTATTGAGTTGTGAGAACTTCACGTGACTTATTAGTATCGTGACGACCGCGTTAAAAAATAAATAAATAAAAAAATTCTAATTCTGAAGTCAAATAATATATGTTCATGATCATTCAAGAGGTTTTTTTTTTCGTATGATTGTCTATAGGATCGACACGAGCCTGTCGAAAAGTGTAGAGATCTTGAGAAACCAAGTGGCTGATATGCAAGCACAAATGATGCAACTTATCAAACAATTGAATGAGGAAAAACAATCACGTTTATTATTAACTGCTGTAGTGAAAAGGATTACGTCTATTGATGATTTTGGACCCTAAGACAATAATTAAACATTAAAAATATCCCATTTGACTTTAAATATTTGTATACAACTGACGATTGAATTGTTAAAAGAGCGTGTAAAAACTTCTTTTTTTGTGAAGTTTTAATCAAATTAATTTTATTATAATATTGTTTTGCATATTATTTTGTTGTATTATTCCAAAGATGTGTTTGACTGATTGACTAAAAAGATGATATTGCCAATCTTTACGTTGTCTTCCATTAATTTTAAAAATAAAACAAGTTGCAAGAAAAACCGCGTTTTTTTTTTAAATACAATTTGTGATTTTTTCATGTTTTCTATTATTTCTGTTCCAGTAATTTTATGAAATACTTATTTATAATCAAACTTTATGAATTATGAAGTTGTGTTTGACTGCGTTATCTGCATGGAAGTTCCTGACACAACTGATTGCGATTGCGTCGATCGCATGCTTGATCTACCATGAAGATGTTTATTTTTAATACGTTCTAGTTCATTAACTCTGCTCCTAGCATGTTCCAATCGGTGCCAAGCCATTTGTAATACTTTTTGACTTGCATATCCTGAACCTTCATGTGGTTGTCCTAAATCAAAAAATTAATTTACTATGAAATTCATAACTATAATTAAAATTGACTTTTCCAATATTGTTTTCATAATTAATATATAAATCATTGTCAATTGATTTATATCGTACCTGTAGAGACTTGGGTAAGATAATTAATTTGTTCACTCAATTTAGATTCTACATGACCTAGTGTTTTTAAAAATTGATGTGATTGGCCTTCAGCCTGTTTTAAACTTGATTTTTCTTTGCTCAATTCCATGCATGCTTGGCCTAGATATATAATATACAAATTTGGAAAATTCACATTAGTTTTTCATTCATTTGTATATCAATATTTTATATTAAATTATTTATTGCTTACCAGCACTTTGCAAACAAACAATTATATCCTTTTCAATAGATTCTAAAATTTGAATTCGTTCCATTGGCGGAGTCATGCCTAATTTTGTTATTTTCTATATTTTATCAAATTATTTTGAATAATAATCTCAGTATAAAATATATTACTAGAAAATATCTACAATTAATGCTATAATATGGTTTTTTTAATTAAATACTCGAATGAATTTTAGTGTGATATTACATTTGAAAGATTCCAATTTTACTATGAAATTTAACCTCGAAATGAAATGCATGTATATGTATATGTATTCCTGGGTGCGTTCCACTAAGCACTCACAACGCCCAACGGCCCAAATGTCCCTCAAAGTCAAACCGTTTCACATGGCGGCGTTGTGGTCTTGGGTTTTTATGTTTGTAACGCTCGCAAGCAAGTGAAACGGGAGAAAAATTGTGGTCGTGACTGTCGTGAGCTTGGTCGTTGTGATTGCTAACTGGAACGCACCCTTAATGGCATATGAATGATCGTCCTCATACATATTTTTTTTGCAAGTATTTTCCTAAAATATTTAAATTTATTTAAAAATTTTTTAATTTAATATTCGATATGATTGGTAATAATATAACAATAAAATAACTTTCACATAAATCAAATCTTTAATTATAGTAATGTGTTCAATTTTACACAGATATAAGATATACATAGCATATCATATTCCTACCGTAGAAAATAGACATGTCTATTCTTCATGAATCCTACATTAGTTTTAGAAAAATTAAATTTATATTTTTTATTGTGAATTGATGAACATAAAGACAAAAATGGTATAAGCATACATTATTTTATGGAAATATTATGATAAGATAAGAATAATAAAACAAATACTATAGCCATAAAATTTCGAATAATGTGTGTATAATCAATGGTACAATAGTGTGCGATTATTGTTTATTTTTCAATTTAATTTAATTGTTAAAATAAATATAATTAAAGGAAAGTAATTAAACAATTATTTTTATTTTCAAAATGCAAATTCTAATAATTATGCAGCGTCTACAATAATAATTCTTCACCTTCAGATTGTGCGAAAGATATTCGTACACGTGTATAAATTGTCACTTGGAAGTTATATCGTGATACAAGATTGCACAATTTCACTGAATGGTATACGAATAATTCTGCATCATTTATATAAATAAAAAAAAAAACATAAGCTAGTAGACAGTCAATATACATTTATATATGAATCGGGAATCCAATTGTACTTATATTAATGTAATTATTCGCAATGATGAGAAGACATGTCTTTCTAATGATTTATCCGTTACATTCATTTTTCAATTTGTACACAGATTTCGAGTTATACTTTCTTTACAATTGTCCAATGATATTATAAAGCATAGAATGGCAATTACACACTAATGAAAAAGGACAAAAAAATAAGAAATTACTGAATCATCGAAGAGACGAACCGCGATAAACGACTGCCACATCGATAAGTATACACATTTTTATCGATTTAGTTCAAATATAAATATTATTTTTCAGTATGTACACAGCCAAGTTTCATTTCTCGAAGTATGATGTCTAAATTATACTTTGTCTAAAAAAACTTTTTTCTCGCTTCTACTTGCGATCGTTTTGCTTTTCAATTATTTCACCTTATCGTCACATATTTTATTGCCAGTTTTCATAATGCAAAATATTTTGGACGATCCGTTTACATATTTTCTTCTTCCATTCTTTACTTTACCGCGGTATTTTCTCTGGTATTTTTTATTTTACCCTCATTAGGCTATATACAAACAAAAGGAAAATAAGCATTTTGTAATTAAAATAATTATAATCAAATATAGTCGTAAGTACTGCATATTTTCCGTACTAATTTTTACTTGGGTATTTACAAAAAGTAATGTGTGCGTGCAGAGTGATCAAGTGTGTATATCACTATTAGATTTTACTTGCAATAACATGACAGTGTTTCATTCAAGTTATTTGTTGAGAACAAAATACATTGGACATAAAAAGAATAATGACCGAGTTAATGAAGTTTTATCTCTTCAAAACAAGAGAATTAATATATACCAGCCAGTAAAATCGAAATTGTTATTATTCAGTCAGAGGACCTTGACCCCATCTAGATTTTGTACGCGCTGTTTTTGGTGATAATAGTGTATGATCATCATCGTTATCGTTCATTTTACGTTTGACACTTAATACAACACCACTTTTGGGGACAAATTTTTGATTTGATCGCGGTGATTTTGGACCAACGTTTGACATTGACGGGAATGTTGGATAATCTTCATCTTCAACGCCTGGTGGTTTAGGTTGATCTGATGCGCGAATTTTTGGTACTGAATCGATGATAATTTTAGAATGATTTACATCAGATAGATCAACAGACGGCGATAGTGGTTCAGTGATAATTGGATCAACGAGTTCGCTGACAGGAAGTTCAGGAGTTTGTGAATTTGGAACAATTATCGATATTGAGGCTGCTGCAACTGCTGCGAGCTCCTCCTCTGCTTTTTTTATAAGATCCAAATCACTTAAGGATCGTAATGTGGATTTGGTCTCCTTTGCTGGTGGCATGGTAGACCCAATGTAAATTGATTTTTCAGATTTTTGGTATGATGGTGCATTTATTGAGGTTAAAAATGACGCACTTGGCTTTGACGGTAAGTACGAATCAACTTTGGAACACTCTTGACGTTTAACGTTAGCAAGGATCTCCTGAAGATTTGATGGTATCGTTATATCTGAAACTTTATCGAGAATAGGCTGTGTAAATTTTGAAATACTAGGTGGTGGCGGCGTAAATGACCGTACATCAGTTGGGCTATATGCTTCGTCTATATCATTAGCATCATTTACAGGTGGATCATGACCGAGACCTGGCAGTATTGGCACCGCTTCACCCAGAAATGACGAACTGATTGTTTGTATTTGTTGTTTTTGTTCCTCTATTTGTCGATTAAGCTCATCAATTTTACGTTGGAGTTCAGTTGAATTTTTCGCAGGCGATAATAAATTACTGGCGGCAGTTAATTTAGCTAAACTATTTTCAGCATCCTCTTCAATATCACCAGGGCTGTAAGGCTCATCGTCATCATTCTGCTCTAAAGATGTTTTATCTGGCGAGGAAGTTATATCGATTTTGGAAGATAATTCAGGAACTATTTTGGAAATGGTTGCATTGTCAAGGTGACCTCTGGACATTCCAACATGTGCTTTATTTAATGTATTTAACGTTAACTGTGTTACCACTGATTTTTCACTTAACTGTGTTTCTTGCTGTGGAGATTTATTCATTGAATTAATTGCCTTATCTTTTGTAGCTTGTACAATTGGCGGTGTATAGCTACGCTCTGGATCTTTTCTCGGTAGTTTTGGCGTTGCTGTACCAGTGACGAGCAATGGATGTGGCAACCATTTTCGTTTATTACGTACAATTATTCCAAGCAACAAATGTGGTCTATTATCTTCGAATCCTGGACCACTTAAAGGCAATAGTACTGGTGGAATTTGACTCTGACTTGAAAATGGCATTATATAAAAGTCTTTAATATTTTTTGAGAAATTTCCTACTACTCCCAAACGACTTCGACTATTTAAATAACTATATAAAGTAATGTATGGGATTTTTTCCTCATCATTTGCTGCTGTTAATCGTATAACAAGTATTTCTTTTGAACCATTTTTTTTCATTTTTGAAATATAATCCCAAACAGTCTCGTGACTAATTCGACCAACAACATCAACTGTGTCAGGTAAATCTTCCATTAAATCTTTTGAGTGCCCACTAAGTTCCTGTGCAGTAATAAAAAATTTAGCAACATCAACCATATTAACAAATCCACGCCAAACAGTTTGTGATTGACCTTTGTGTTCTTTAATTTGATCAATTGATTCAGATTCAAGTACTATTTCTTTTTCACGTTCAGGTTCTTCATTGATATCGGGTGTTTTTATATTTACTGTAGAGCTTGGTTCTCGATCAGATACATCAGAGTCATTACCATCTAATGTATTAGTTGTTGTTTCTTCTTCAACATGTCGCCATAAACGATCCTCTACTGGTTTTTCTGTTGGAATTGGCGAAGGCTCTTTTTTTTTATCATCATCACGCTTAGACTCATCCTCATATTCAGTTTTTTTCTTCTCTTTATCTTTATTCTCTTTATGACTACTTTTACTATGTATACTGCTATTTCTACGGCTACGCCGTGAACGATCTTTATCTTTCTGCTTATCTTTCTCCTTAAGTTTTTCGCGATCCTTATCCTTATCACGTTCTTTTTCACGATCCTTTTCTTTATCTCGTTTCTCATCTTTGCTTTTTCTTCTATCATGACTACGATCATGACTTCGATGTGACCGACTTCTACTGGTACTTTTATCACGTATCAATTCTTTACTACGTTCTTTTTTTCGTGATCTATGAACATCTTTATCACGCTCACGATCCTTGTCTCTTTTCTTTTTTTCATCACTCCGTTTAGTTTTCTTCACATCTTCAAACGATGACATTGTCGTTTCTTCTTTTTCTTCTAATATATCAGAACTTGTATTATCTGTACTATTTAAAACTGTCACAATATCTTGAACTGGTGTTTTTGGATCAACCGCATCAATGCCGCCATCATTTTCAATTATTTGTTCGCCTTTATGAGTTTTTACGACAATTGATTTTGCTTGAGCCATTAAATCAAGTTCATTTTTTTTTATCATTTCCAATTGATGTTTTGTTTCTTTTTCACGCCATTCAGCCAATTCTTGACTTGCCATTTCCTCTGGACTTAATCTTACAACTGCGTCAGGTGTTAGAGATCTATCAGCTATTTTTCGGAATAATGTTAAATTTTTTGTGTCTTTTATATTAAAAACAAGACTTCTATATTTTGCTTTATATTTTGCACCGGTATCACGAAAATATTTGTACAATTCAAGTTCAATATTTACGGCTAGATCTGATATTTCTTCGTCAGTTAATTTCAAATCTGTTGTTTCTTTTATTCTGGTTGTTAATAATTCCGCAAGAGTTTTACGAATATTTAATCGTATCGGTTCAGGTTCAGATTTTTTAATACTCGGTGATTTTTGTGACAATTTTATCCCAGATGGCGATGACTTTTGCTCTTGTTTCTTAGATTGTATCTGCTTTGCGGGTGTTGGTGATTTAATTTGTTGTGGTACAGTCTTTATTGTCATTTGTTTCAAAATTGTTGGGCTTTTATTCGATGAAATGATAACTGCGTGTTTCACCTGACCAGTGGGTTTGGATAATATATTTGCATTTTGTATGTTAGAAATTACAGTCATTTTTTTATTATTTGGTGCTAATATTGTTTGTTTCGAACCAACAACTTTTGTATAAACCATTTTTGCTTGGCCAGATATTGATTGCTGAGAACTTTTACCAATTTTTCCTGGTCCCTGTGTCTGAATAGCCGTAATCATTTTGCCACCAATTTGCAAAGTATTCAAATTACTTGAACGTACTACTTCAAAGGTTGGATGTTCTTTTAACCAAGTTTTTAAATTCGATGTCGTTGGTGCATCGCCACCAGTGAGAACTTTGCCAGTTCTTCGCTCAAAAACAATAACTCGAGCGTCGGAATTAGGTTTCGTAACATCACACGATGTTTTAATAGCTTTAGATTGTATTAATGGTTTATCTTTTGTCAATGTTTCCTGTGCATGGATTAAAATACAAGCGTCTGAACAGTAAATACTGGAATTTCTGGCTTCTTTTTTACACACAACACACTGTGTCGCCACCATACCCAACGGTGGTAAACTATTTTGGATTGTGTCCGCAATTGATTTTAATGATTTATCTGAAGGTTGTGACGCTGATGATTCATTAATAACTCTTTGTGATGGCGAATCGAGTATTTTTGTCGATTTGATTGTTAATGATTTATTAATTTTAATTCCCGGGCCGTCAGCTTTTTTCTTCGCGCAATTTGGGCAAACCCATTCGATTCCTTGTTCCTCCATTTGCTGTCCCATAGCTTTACTAACATGAACACATTTGCCATGAAACCAATCTTCGCAAACATCGCAACAAATCATAAATCGATTATTATGTGGACGTTTACAAATGCACCATAATCTATTTGGATCATCCTCTGAATCAGAATTATCTTCTTCATCATCTTCATCATCAATTTCAGATTCCATTTCATCTACATGTTTTAAATGTTGAATAACAATTGGCTTATGAATTTTTTCATCTTTTTTCGGTGGCTCATGTATCTTTTGCAATGGCTCAGATTTTATTTGTAATCGTTTACTACGCGTTGCCGGTGCTTCGATTGGTGGTAAAGTTATTATTCGTCCCCCACGAACAATTTGAATAGGTTCTTTTGAATCCTTTCTTTTAGATTCATCAATATTGGATGATGAAAATGGACCAGTTGTTGGTAATTGTATTTCTGGTGATTTTAACGACGAAAGCTCTGTATTTGTGACTGACAGCATTGCAGAATCAAAGGTAGATGGTGACAATAATGGTTCTGACATCGTCTGTGTTGAATCATCTAACGCAGTCTGTAAATAATAATATCAAATTAATTAATTTGAGTTTATTTATATGAATGAAATTATACAAGCTTATAATGAACAATAAATATGAAAATGTTTTACCGGGTCTGATAAATCAACATCAAGCTGTTCCTGAAGTAAAAGCGCCTCTGCGAGTAATTCCTCCTCATGTTTACTTGCCTCCATTTCCAAAGTAGCAAGAAGATGTTCTTCACCTTCAATTCCGCCTGATATTAAAAAACAAAGAAGAAAATAACGAAGAATAAAAAATAATGAAGAAAATATATAGCGATAAAAACATGAATTGCCATTGATACCTTCATCTAATCGAAATATTGGATAAAATACAAAAAAAAAAAAAAAAAAAACATAACAGAATTTAAAACAAAACTCACTGTGATCAGAAACAATATTTGGAACAATCGAATCCTCTGAAGGCTGAGTAACCCCTTCTGCCGATATTGTATTTGATGCTATATGAACATAAAAAAAAATTAAATCCTAAATTCCCATACTGTTAACTAAATAAATCAAATGATTAAACATTAAGTACAAAGAAATAACAATAATATAAATTGACGATAAAATTATTTTGATAGATAATTACCAGGATCTAAGGGCGTCTGCAAAACGTTCATTACAGACACTTTCGGCACATTTTCTCCTTCTTCATTATCGAGTATTTTTGACGTTTTTTCGTCAATATAATCTTCCATACGAGATTCAGATTCAGCGAGTAAATTGGCCGTTTCCGGTTGCATATCCGGACCCAATGACGAGTAATCAGTTTTTAATGATGATATAACTGTTGGAGTAATATAAGTGGACGGCGCAGTTACTTCTGATATATTTGTATCACTTGTTAAATTTCCTGATGAGACATTCAGATCAGATGATTTTGACTCAGTGCCAGAACCGACTCTACGAATAATGTCAGGTGTTGAAAATAGTGCTGGCCCTAAAGTATCAACAACATGTCCAGGTGATTTACGTTGATCCTTTTTCACATGTTTTTTTGATAAATCAGGTGTTTTAACATCTAACGGAAGCTTGGACGTCTCGTCTACCTTTAAACATCCGTCATTATTTTCTGATTTCTTTTTTTCCTTTTTCAAATCTACGGGCTTTATTTTTACCACTGACGAAAACGTTGCTGCTTTTGTTAATGATTTTTGCGTAAATTGTGTTGATGATTCCATGGGTAATAATACTACAGGAGATGCAATAGTAGTCACACCAGTCTCAGTAATAACATTTTCTGATTGAATTTCTTGTGATGATGTTTGAGTTAGTGATTTTGAGGATAAAGATATTAATTTACCATCTTCAGATGTACCTAGTTTTGTTTGAATCTGATTTGAGGGTTTTATTGCGTTGTCTTTTGTAAAAATTATTGCATTATGTTTTGCTCCTAAAGATTTGAGATCATTAGGTTTCACAACTACTTTTTTTTGTACAAAAAACACTTTTTGATTTAATCTTCCCTGTCCTGGTTTTGTCAATATCATATCACCCTTTAACATATTTGCATTTATGAGATTTGCTTTAACTTGATTTGTTGTTTGTAAAGGTTTTTCAGATACTGTTGAAGATTCAGGCATTGTTGCAGATTTGATAGGTGATATTTCATCCTTTTTCCGACTAGATATTGTTTTCAATTGTTTTTTACTTTGTACCGTAGAGATTTTATCTGATTTTTCAAATTGATCAGAACTCTTCATTGCATTAACAGCTGCTGCCATTTCTATATCTAGCCTACGAACTTGATCTACATCCATACGTTTACCTGGTCCACGTCTACGTGTTCCCGCCATGCTACCACCACGAGTTGTTAATCCACGCCGACCACCACGAGCTCGTACTCCCGCTCGTCGCGGTCCACGTGGACCAAAGTCTGAATCATTATCCGACTCAACAGATTCGGACGATTCAGATGAAGATAACGCGTCAATATTGTTTTCTTCTTCTTTTGAAGTTGATTTTTGCATATCAAATTGAATAATATCTGTACTTTTCACATTAGCGGCATCCGAAGATTTTTGTGCGCTCAATAAAGAGTGCACATTAGAAATTGTTGACTTTCTTGGACGCCCAACTGGTTGCTTCACTTTTATCGTTGATTTTACAGGTGTTGCTGTATCTGTTGCTATTGGGGTTTTTAGTTGTAAATGATTCAACACTTTAGTATTTGATAAATCATTTTGATCAATATCTGGTGAATTTGCAATCGGTAAAGGATCCAATGGTTCTGGATCTAAAGGTGATGTTCGACTAGTATAACAATGATCCAACTCGATTGCATAACGTATTGAATTTTGTTCCTCCTCTACTGTCAGCATATCTGTAACGTGGAAATATAATTTTTCAACATTTTTCTTTAAAATGAATTTATGATATGATTTTGATAATATGCATCATACCAAGCATTGCTGCAACATTTTCACCGAGTATTTGTTTTGCCTGTTCACTCTGCAAGGCAGTTTCAAGTTTTTCTAATTGTTCAGGATCCATTTCCATAAATGGATCTACTAACCCAGTATCTGTAGTGCCAGATGCTGTATTTATTGGACTAGAATCAGATAAAATAAATGCCGGTGGATCTACTGTGAATGTTAAATCTCCGTTTTCCGCATCATCGTCTGTTTGTCCTATGCGTACAACACTGACATTGGCATTTGATTGATTCACTGGAAAAAAAAAGTAGCAAATAACTAGATATATAATTAAACATATATTTGTTTGTAATACTTGCAAATAATTAGAATATCCTCTAACTTATTAAATTATGCAAAGTTTCTTGATCGACAGCAATTGTTCCATCATCATTAACCACAATAATCAAAGTGTCATCTTTTTTAGAATCACTCTCCTGTGATTCCACAATGTATGAACTGGACATTATATATAGATCTGTAAAAAAAAATATAAAATTTATGATGAGTTTCAACGTAATTTGTCATGTCCAAAACTCCAACAATTAAAAACAAATAATTGTAAAAGTTGAATCACGGACTGATAAATTATATACATTACATGAGGAAATAACAATAAACACAATAGAGGAATGGGGAGAGCAGCCATCTTGTTTTCATCTGGAGGAAGTACGAGTTAGGTGGGTACCAATAAAAATGAAAATAAATATCCATACATATATATATATATGAACACATACGCACACAAATACATACATGATGGTTACCTCCACACATGCATGCATACAGTATAATAGAAGTATTTTAATGATTACATTGTTGTAATGGTAATTATATGAGAACAAGTATATTTTCTTACAGTTTTTTGTTAATGATATGTCAGTTCTTACGCGGGCGATCGCGATTTTTCTCAGCGATACATCGTGTCCCGAATTGTACGCCTTTGGTGCGCGCAAGGACGCTATCTGCGCGTCTTCTCTTGCGCAACATACTATGCTGTGAAAAAAAAACCGCCAAATAATATATTTAATTGAAATTATAGGTTAACCATAAATTTAATTTACAATTTGTAACAATAAGTATAAATAAAAATAAAATTATATATTTATGATATATGCATATTTTAAATATAATGGAAATTATAGCAGATTAATTAAGAATAAATGAATTTATTTTACAAATAACATCAAAAACAGTTTTTCATACTATAGTCTATAGTAATCAGCTATATGATGTGTTCCAGGCTCATCCAAATGCTTACAATCCAATATGTATAGGCTATATGTACGACACCTACTAGCGCCGCTAACGGCAAACAAAGAATAACTGACTAGCACATTTTACATTGTTTTTACCCTAAATTTATATAATTATTAATTTGCAATTTATCAAGCTCTGTGCGAGCAGTATAAACGGTTTAAAATAAGAGGTAGGTTGAAGTTATTCATGTTAATTTTTATTTTTTTTTACAAATAAAGCGTATAACAAACAAATGATTAATGTTTTTTATTGACAGCATAACCTTAATCAATGTCGTCGGTTATATATTACAGACCGGATTTGCTCGATCCCTTCCATTTTGTTCTTTTCTCGAGTGTATATAACCTTGCGCGGAAAATCTATAAAACTATATTTTACTCAAGTCTCCATCAATACAACAACCAGGAACACAACAAGAATTTCCTGACCGCTTAGTTTTACTCATATTTATTTCATAAATCACAAACTTAACATAATTATTCTTTTTTCTCCTTTCATCAACGCTGTTCATTCATATATACGTAAAACTGGATTTCAAAAGTGCCAGCGATACTCACGAGGAACGCTCGCATCCATTCTAACTCTAGTTCCGCCCAAATAATATATTACATGCTATAAGGACAGTGCAGAGGGGCGGAGCTAGAGTTAAAATGCATGCGAGCGCTCGTGGTGAGTATCATTGGCACTAGTTGGCACTCGATTTTCCGAATGAGTGAATAGTGTTGATAAAAGGAGAAAAAATGAATAACTTTCAGCTATCCTTTATTTAAAATCGTTTAAGACTGCTATCACACAGTTACATAAATAGCAAATTAATAATTTTATAAATTTACGGTAAACCACAACGATAAATCAGGTGCTAAGTGGTAATATTTGTATCCGTTAGCGGCGCAAGTAGATTTCGTGCACATAGCCTATTTGATCCTAATAATCGAGTTTTTCGATCGTTATAGAAGAAAAAGTTGTAAACAAGGTGAATACTGTAGATAAAATTATAAAAAAAGAGCAGTCAGTTAGTTGTTTGAATCAAGAAATGCAAAATTGCATTTAAAGAGAGCAGTGCAATGACTGTCAAATGAATAATGTTGGTTACGAGACATGTGAACCAGTAATGACAGATGCAGCCATCAGTGACACTTTGAATATCATCCAATTGACAATGGAAGAAACTGGCGTTCAAGTGAAAACTGGTGTTTTCACATTAATTTTCAGAGATTTTATTTCTAATGCATCAGACCTAGTGACCTTTTGTAATATTAAAAATTTTGATATATTGGCAGTACAACAAGTTCACTTTTCACATCTCTATTTATCACTACTTTTCACGATTCTAGCCAATAATATGAGTTAGATTTGGGTGAAATCGTGAATAGTAAAGATCTAAAGGGTAGACTTGTACTGCTTTTATGGAATATATTTAGTTTTTACAAAAAAATTAAAAGTATACTCGAAAGTAAACATTCGCAATATATTGGCTGATAATCGTTGAAACCTCTATTTTTTTTCATGTAATAGTTCCAACTTATTATGTAAAATTATGCTATGTAATTGAAAATCGCCATAATATGAAACAACATATAGTATTTTAAAGTTTTGAAAATTTCGTTCATGTGAAATCGTATATATTTTCTATGTAAAAGTAGATAGTGTAATTGAAAGATTTGAAAATTTGTGAATTAATATTAAATAATAAAGAATTCTTCATACATATAACTTGCGGAGAAACTATGCTTCATACATATACTTTGACTGCATGATGTACATTTATATAGCAATTATAGTAATGAATGAATGTTGCTATGGGAAAAAATTTGGAAAATCCAATAGTTATCAATCAACATTCTGTCAATAAAGTAAATTCGTGATCCAACATAACGTCATTCAATAATTTGATAAATTCTTTGGATTATATTATCTATATTCTCTGTATCATTGTCAATGATCAAATTCCAATCATTAATATCATCTAAATCACATTCAGATTCAGAGTCATCGATACCTAAAATAGAAATTATATTCAGGTAATTAAAAATGTGAATCCAACATATCATATATTTTACATATAGTTGTATACCTGATGTAAACACCCATCCACGTGTAGCCCTTACTTCAATATTACATTCAATTCTGATTGTTTTACATATCGTTCCGTAATTTTCGATAAACCATTTAATGTCAGTTTTTCTTCTAATATCACTTACAATCCATATTTTTTTATTGAATGCTGAAAAAATGTTAATATCAAAGATCTTAATTACCATAAATCTGCTAGTTTAATTGTCATCAGGAATTGTATTTTACCGTTATACATATCAATAGCTGCCCTACAAAAATATCCATAATCTTTTTTTCTCGTGTCCTCGCCCCATTTACACATTTCCATTCGATATTTCTCTTTATATATTCCATCGCTGAACAATTCTTCAAGATTTAAATTAAATTTTTCAGCCCAATGATTTTTAATTGGAGCCGAAAGTTTTATAATAACACCTTTGTCAGCAGTGAGTCTACAAGATGGTTACTAAATTATATTTTTTGAATCGTTATATTTGTTTATTTATCTTATTCTAATCGTTTCTCACCTCTTGTGCAAAATGTCTGTGATGTAATCTTTTCCAGATTTACGCTTACCACTAAATAATAAAATACAGCTTGGGTTACAAGACATCACGAGACACTATATAAAACAAAATACTGTGCATCGGATTGTTATGAATGATAACTGTGCAGCCATATTGAATTTTTTTCATATCACAATTATGACTGGTTATCCATTTTTTTTTGTATTTTTTCAATACTTGCATGAAAATTACAACTCTTTAAATGTCATTTTTGATGACAATATGGTCGTCGTTTTTTCGCCGGCAGAAAAATTGAGGTTATGTTTTCTCTTCGGTTCAAAACAAAATGTGGGTAAAAATGAGAAAATTACGTTCTCTTATTAATTAATTTACTATTTTTTTCTTTAATGTAATGTTATTTTCTCACAGTAGACAAAATGTAAAGTCAGTGTTTTTTTTGTTGGTATAGATAATATTACTAACGAAAATGATAGGAGTCATTTTCACCCATGTATTAAAAAAAAAAAAATTAAAACCAAATATTAGCTTAAAATGTGTTTATTAATATTTTTTTTTCTTTAATATATATATTATATCTATCTACTTTTTAGATTCACGACAAGCTTTACGCTCTGTTGATTTTTTGATTTGTAATTTTGGTTTCAGATTATGTTTCTTGGCAAATCGTTGATTACGCAGAAACTTAGAATCCATCTGTAATATAATTTTGTCGCTTAATTAAAATTCCAATACTGTTATAATAAAATTTAAAAAATTTCTTTTCAAATTTATCAATAACTCACACCAAGAGTAGATTCATGCCTATAACGTTTGGGCTTTTTAATACCATTTTTATGAGCTTTTCTACCTGAAATTTAACAATGTCCTATTAATTATTAAGAAATTTAGGTTTTGACTATATTATTATAAATAATTATTTATGATTTTTTATTACTAACTCTGATTGTGATTTGTATGATTCTTGGACTTTGCCATTGTTGTATTTTTTGTTCACGTATGTTGCAAACTGTAAGTAAAACACGATAAATAAGTATATGCACTATAAAACAAAAAAGATGAATGATTTTAGGTTAATTTTATGAATTTATCAAAATAAAAATTTGTCAAAAATAAAATTATAACATTAACTAAGAACTCGGAGTTTTATTTATAACATGATTGCTGCATTTATTGAACAAAAGATTTTTTAGAATTATATAGATTTAATTTCAACTTATTTTAAGAATGTCTACTATATAATTAACGTACCAAAAATATTCACGATATTAATAGTCCCAAGCTAAAAAGTGGATTTCGTAGTTCGGGTATCCTCGCCCCTCGGTTCAGCATCTGTAATCTGTATACGTATTTAAATTTTACCTCTCTGTTTCTCGATGAGTCATTTATTCCCCACTGCATAAATCTGAATATGTACGTATATATGCAATTGTGTTGAGATAGCTGATATATATGGGGAGAGAGGAGACATCCGCCCCCGAGAGCCTATCTTTTTCTACGGATAACAATAACTATATCGTTTATTTGCAGTGCTAAGATTAGTTTTCACAGTTATTATTGTAAATTACACATTTTGTGTGGAAAATTTAAAATAATTTATATCCTATTCTCACATTCTCACATATATTGAAAAGTAAATCATATGTATTAATGAATTTATTAATTATGGCATTTTATACATTCATGTATTTCATTTATTATGTCTTATTTAAATACATTCCATTTAAATTTAGTAACTTTGTTGTTATAGTATAATTATTTAATACATTAAAAAATTATTTATTTATTCACATTCATCTTATTTATAGAGGTGTTTAATACAAGCGCAGTGTACTACATATTTTCAGTATGCTCACATGTTGAAATGAACCAACAAAACAAAAGATCAATTGAATAAAATATATACATAAATTAAAGAAATGAAACATATCACAGTCTGAATAATATTATACATATCGGTAACGATTTTAATGTTTTTATAATATTGTGTCTAAGAGATAAATAACAAAGGGAATGCAATTAATTAAAACCAAATAATTGTTGTTTGTGTTTCACCCAATCAATAATTTTTTGTGGTAAATGCTTTTGTTGTTTCAAAGCAATTGCGGCGTGAACAAATTTGTCATCATTTTTTCGAATATACATTTGCGCATCTTGTTCCAATTGTGACCATTTTTCTGGTCTTATATCATCCATAGAAACCATTTCCGTTAGATACGGATTAAATCTGTAGTAAACATGATCTGGCAATAAATCATTTAGCATTGTGTGGACACCTATAGTCATAGAATAATTAATTATCTACAATTAAATTGATTCACAAAAATTCAATGAATGAACAAAAATATATTTCAACAATTTACCTTCGGTATCGGTTGCGCTTGCAACAATTTTATAAAATTTTTCTTTCCAACTGGATATGGCGAGATCTTTTGGGTGACCATCTTTGCCAGGAATACTTGGTGGTGTTCTACCAGTGCCAAAAGATATAACACATTGAATTGGGACATTTGGCCATAATTGTTTTGCCTCATGAATCGCAACTGCGCATGGATTGTTAACCATTATTCCACCATCAGATAGAATATATTCCCCATGTTTGAATTCTTCAAAATATGTTGGTGCGGCCGCTGATGCTCTCACTGCTTCCCACAGCTTATGTTTATGCGAGCCCATATATTGACTCTCAACACGTGGTGGGAGTGTATAGTTTCTGAAGATGTAAGCCATTACTTGAGCATTGTCGAAAATTGTTGCGATTGCCGAAAACTATAAAAAACAATCATTATGATTAATTACATAATAAATATTATAATAATAAAGTATATAATATTTAATTGATATGCCAATTAAATTACTTTAGGTGAAGTTCGTTCACGTGACGTTTTTATAAGATCTTCATCACCAAATTGTTCCATCAATAATTGTTCCCATAATGCAGTGTCATAATAAGCATGACTCCATACTAGACTACTTGTACCACGAATTGCCCCCACATTAAATATTTTTGTGCTCAAGTCTTTATACAAGTCTGATATTTCATCTAATGATCTTCTTTTATGCGATGCTAATCGAAACAAAAATAAAAATTGAATGTAAAATTCGTTATTATCAACAATTATGTAACATTCAATAAACTATTTAGTATTTATTTTTGAGATGTACCATAATCACTGCCATTCCATCTTGTTACTTGTGAGCACAATAATAATAGTAAAAAATCCAAAATATTATTAATATGTCTATCTAGTTAAAGTATTATGCGTTAAGTAGATTATAATTATTCATATTTTATGTACCTAAATTTGCTGAGAGAATGGCTCCAGTGCTAACACCACACATATAATCAAACATTTCATGTACTTTTTGTCCTGTTAATTGTTCCAACTTCTTGAGCATCTCAATGACAAGAAGGCCTCGCATACCACCACCATCAATCGAGAGAATCCTGATACCACGACGTGGAACTGGTTCGATATAACCCATTACTGCCAACGCTTCTCTAATAGATGCTGAATAAATAGCAAAACAAATTTTTAATATTGAATTCATTTTTTTTTTGTATACAATATTATATTATAAATAAAAAAAATATTATTAAACACATATTATATATATATATATATACCTTGAACTTGAACATCTTTACATTTTTTTTGTGCCCGCAACAAAACGGTGACGGCACCCTCTTTCAATGCATGATGTCTTGCGTCAGGATATTGTTCAATGTGCTTCAACAAATCTTCAATTCGATGATATTGTGAAGCATTTGATTCAGCAGTGATGATACTAGTTAATACATGTTTGGTTCTCGATGTGATACTGTGTTTCGTAATGTTGCTCTGAACATTACTCTTCCATTTTGGTATTCCAGTAACTGATAATGATTCTTTGTCTTTGGTATTAAACTTGATGAAAAGGTTACTTAGTGCTTGGGGTAATGCCAAGATTTGTTCTTTGGTATTTTGTAAAATCTGATCAGAGGTTAAAAAAGATGTTTGTGCTTCATTCTTTTTCATATTAAAACTGGAAACATTTTTCGATTCATTATGTATTGATGGTAATTCAACTTTAGCTGTTGTTTGAATATCATCAGAATTTTTTGTAATAGTTGATGATTGAGTAATATTATTATTTTTCGTTGAATTTTCACCAATTGAAAAAAAACGTGCGTCTACCACTTGGAAATGTGGAAATTTTTGTATTGGTTTCGTCCAATATTTATTCAATATTATTTGAATATTTTTGTTATACTCCGAATTAATCACAGTATTTTTAAAAAGAGCAAAAGATTTCCAATGATTTCCCATCATGATCCTTGACTTATTTAGAATCCCCATATTAGATATCTTTCCTGCCATGCTTCTAATATTGAATGTGCCATCACAATTTGATTTAGCACTTTCAGTTAGTCGTCTGAAGCATATAATAGAAACATAAAATGTTAAATAAATATTAATTATCAACTCATACAAAGGATCTTGTTACAGTTTGTATATAAATTTACTATGTTCTTATTAGTTAGTTTGTTTACATTAATAAATGATGTAAATATGCTTATTAACTTTATGGTTATTATTATTATTTATGTACATATATTACGTTCAATCACATTAAAAAAAATACATCATAGGCTATGTGCAGGGGGGCGGAGCTAGAGTTAAAATGCATGCGAGTGATCGTGGTGAGTATCATTGGCACTAGTTGGCATCCGATTTTCCGAATGAGTGAATAGTGTTGATAAAAGAAGAAAAAATAATAATTTTATAAAGTTTTTTGGTTAATCAAATAAACATGAGAGAACTAAGCGGTCAGGAAATTCTTGTTGTGTTGCTCATTATTGTATTGTTGGAGACTTGAGTAAAATATAGTTTTATAGATTTTCCGCG
>JAQQBR010001833.1:8195523-8239907 GCA_030347285.1 Microctonus hyperodae
TATATATATATATATATATATATATACATATGTCATCGGAAGCACATTTAAGAGATTTTTATTTAAAATTCATTTCATAAACAATTTTTCAGCAGGTATCTATAACTTTTGACATTGCTAATAAAATAAATAAAACAATATGAATATAACTTTTACCTAAATTTAAAAAAAATAAAGAAATAATCATTATTGCAACCATAGCATTATTCAACAAACGTACATATGTATATGTAATGAACATAAAACATTTTTGTCATGTATAAAGATATTATAATTGTTATATAACTATCAAAGAATATCATTTTTTTATCTACTTTTAAACAGAATGATTAAATGGGTTTTCAATTACATATTTATTGAAATCTTAGCATAATTTTTTAAAATATGAATAAACTTGAAGTGCATATTTATACTAAACGTTTGTTTCAACAAACATAAAATTTTTCAGTCAATGGTGTTTGGAGTTGTAACCATTATTTGATCTGAATGTTTCACTCATAATTATTATTCACTCTAATGATCACTTGATGTTTTTTGGCTTTATGAAAATTTTACTCGTTATTTCGACTAGTTTTTTTTTAAAGGATAATCGCCTCAAATTAGAAAAAAAATCTTCACTCACAAAATTTATCATTGTAATACAACGTCAATCAGTCACAGAGTGAAAAATATCAAAATAAAAATATGCACATTGATAAATCGAAAAAATAAGAGAGGCACAGACACATATAGATAATTAGACGAAAAATAAATTACAAATTTATATGGAACTAATGAATATTAGAGCTTGATTTAATTAATTTGTGCCATGAAAAGGTCATATATTGGAGTAGATCTCTTACCGACTGCTTACTTTTTCAAATTTTCATGAACTCATTAATGCCAATTTTACTATTTAATCGTAACTTTCAATGTAATGGTTTCAATTTTGTTGAGCTATTAATGATGTAAACACAATGGGCTAAAAACTTTAATTTTTCAATAATTCTCAAAAATTACTTACAGATTGTTTACAGGATATTTATCCCCATGACTTCTTAATATATCACAAAGGCAAAAGATCAATAAGATTTGCGCGTGGTTGAGTGAGTCTTTCTGGATAAAATTCCATAAGTTTATCAAAGAGTTCTGTTCTACGTTGATGAAGATCATACATCATTGTGTTAGAATCAATTGAACTTGACGATGATTCATTAGATACCCTGTCAATATATGATGATGAATATGTTTCACCAAACAGATCAGATGCCAATAATTGAAAATCTTTTGTCTGATTTCTATCATTATGATCAATGATCTCAGATACGTCTTTCTGTAAATATTCTAAAGCCTCTATTGTGCTACTTAGTGCTAATTCCTTGAATTTATATTTTCTGATGAGCAATTTACACTTTTGGAGTATTTGTTTATGAGTGGGACGACATAAATGGAGTTTCCAAAAATCGTCAAGCCGTAATTTTGGTAGCCATGATCTTCCTGGATTACCACCAAATAAATAATGTACCTTCTCCACACTATCATAAACCAATTGATGTGCAAAACGTGGACATGGTTCAGAATCTTGCATTTTATTCCAATATTTTTCACTGATATTTTCATTACGATGTATACATGTCCACAAATTTTTTTTTATCCGATAAACCCAAAACGAATTTTTAACATTATCATCATGTTTGTCTTTATTTTTATTCATGCCTGATAAAACATAAATTTCACTCAATGTTGGATCGATTGTTGCACGCTGTGTATATCCCGCAGCTGGTATATCATTAGGATTACTATTTTCAAAATCACTGATATTTATTTGTTCTATTTTATTTGTATCAACTTGATAAGTGAAAAAATCATTTAAATATTCCTTGTTCCTTTGACCTGCAAAAATGTATAATTTCCGATCTACGGGGTGAAATAGCATTGAGTGTCCAACTCTTGACCGGATTACTGGATCATCAGATAAATTTGATCGTGCAATATCACACGCCAGAAGTTTCCATGTATTTGTTGGTACATGATATGAATAAAGTCCAGAAAAAACAGGTTCAATTGGACTAATTGACATACTTTGATCTTCTGTAGAGGTCATCGATGGTCCGAGAATGCGACCGCCAAAAACATAAATCATACGATTTTTAATATCTATACACATCTGGTGATCAAATATTAATTTTGGTCCACCGACAGCACTCGTATCTTCTGATATTTGCGTCCATTTATTCGATTCAATATCGTAAACATAAAAATCACTTTTTAAATTTTCAACTGTACGGTACTGTGGATCTAAATATCTTCCTAATATAAAAAGTTGTCTTCTAACAGGGTCAAGGCACATTTTGTGACAGGATCGAGTATTCGGTCCACCCACTTTTTCAGTATCTTTACAAATTAATGACCACTTTTCTGTTTTAATATTATATGACCATAAATCTGATAAATCTTGATGTCCACCCCAGCCACCAAATAAATAAAGAGTTTCAGCTGCCGAATCAATGACCATTTGATGTCCACCTCTCATTCCTGGCTTTGGATCATCACATATGACTTTTGTCCATTCAGCACAATAAGGTTGACTATTAATATAATCATTCAAAAGTTCTGAAGAAATAGTATTGGTTAAAAATTTCTCTGCCTCTAAATAATCACCATTATTCACTAATATATTGTATAAAATTGACAAACGTTGATCTTCTAATTTAATATTTGCCACCTGACCAAGCGTTTGAACAATTTTTGGATGTTCGAGTCGACGAAAATGTTTCATACATAGCCTTAATATCTCATTGTGAACATACTGATTCATCCAATTAATACAGGGACCTACAATTGTAGGATCATCATTACCCATTAAACGAACATACCAAATAGTGAAATTGAAATTCGGTCCCCATGATTGGATCGGCATTATTTTAATATATCTCACAGGAAAAAAAATTTTATCAATACCAACTCTATATTTTATTTCGAATGTTTCTGCAACCGTATCGTTCTTTAATCCCCTGAAATGTAATTACGATGAAATTTAGTTTTATATATTATACATCATTTTAATCAAATCAACAATGTATATTTTTAATGTTTTGATTCGATTTCTACCCCCTTAAAATTTCCGTCATATTTTCGTATTCCATACCAGCAAATATTTTAAACTTTTTCATATTGCATACATGAGTTTTTTCATACTTTCCAAATGTAATGGTTTTAATAATTGCTGGCTGCCGAAGCTTCAGCGCTAGATACTAAAAAATTAAATCACAGAATATATTAATTTAATAGTTTCATGTCTATTTAGAATTCAAAATTAAATTTACTTCCGTACTTGTGGATGATGATCATGATCAGAAGACCAACGTGACGTTTGATCCTGTGGTTTATCCACGAGGATGTTTCTATAAAAAAAGAATTAATATGCAACATAAACAAAAAAATATAAATACAATCTAAAAGGATATTAGTCAAAATGATCTTCTGGAATTACAATATGTGAAAATACCTATCAAAAATATGATTTATTTAAATAATGGCAAGTAGTGCTATAAAAGAAATTTCCTGTATACTTACTCTGGTAAATATGCAAGTGAAGTACTCGAACATTTATATATTCTATATTCCAAGACTTTGCATTGAATTTCATTATCACACATATCGAAAGACGCCATATTATATAAATGACATAACCATATCCTTGGGTATGTTCAATATGTTTGAATTCAGATTACTCTGTTAACGCTGGTGCACTCTCAATTAATATCACCAGTGATAGCTGGGCTCTATCAATTTCGTCGAAAACATAATTAGTAATAGTAATAATAATAGAAAATATTACATAGATTAAGTTAAACTACGAATATGTATAATTATCTTACTATACTTATGCATATATATATATATATATATATATATATATATATAATTTTCATGTAACAAGTATTCGTTTTGAATGTCCATCAGTCATACAAACGACGAATGAATGAGATGATAATTATGCATAAGATTTCACATTTAGGGTTTAATATGTTCGTAGAAAAAAAAATACAAGGAAGTATCGCATGTATTTAATTTGTTGTAGCAAAGTGTAAATTCACCCTCAATATTATTTATAATAATATGATGTGTACTTTCAATTCAAATAAGTACATCATATAGAGAATGTATGGTGTGTAATATGTTTATCAATAATCGTTATGAATTTGTGTAAGCTTATGTGATGAAAATAGGAGAAAAGTGATGTAAAACTATTATAAATCAACATATCAATAAAACACAAGTCGACAAGTGAAAATTGGTAAAAAAGTTCTAGGTATTTGCGCTCTGCAGTAGTTATCCTATGATCACGAGAGCATCACAATATTCACACTCTCACAATTATTCACAAATCACAAGTATCATGATATCACACACGAATTAGTCGGGTGCGCCACTTTTCAGAGAGGGGTTACATTTTTTTTTTTTGTTTTTTTGAACAACACACACTAGAAGTCAGTGTTTTTTTTTGTTTGCCGTTAGCGGCGCTAGTAGGTCTCGTGTACACACATAGCAGCTTGTAGAGAGGAGAGCCGAGAGACTCTTTTATTTTCCATGGTTAGGAAATAATAGTATACATATCAACGATAATAATTTCCACAATCTCTTCAGTTGGTTGGCTAGTGTGTATATTTTTTTTCGAGTTCGCATAATATATTATTTTATATTTATTGCATTTGAAGACAAAATATTTCAAGGTATCATTAAATATATTTTTTTTTTTTATTATTGAATATCAATTTTCATGTTTTATACTTATTTTTTTAGATGATTTCGAGGCTATGTTTGCTTCAATCATATCGTACACGTTGGACTGCAAAAGTTAATTATAGCAGTGTACCT
Source organism: Microctonus hyperodae (assembly GCA_030347285.1). NCBI lineage: Eukaryota > Metazoa > Arthropoda > Insecta > Hymenoptera > Braconidae > Microctonus > Microctonus hyperodae. The sequence goes on from JAQQBR010001833.1 coordinate 8,200,384, forward strand.
GATGAATTAACTTTTTTCAAAAATGACACGATAGTTTGTTGGCATCGAGAGCCAAAATTTCCTTACAATTGTTCAAAACCACTTCCAGAAATGCAGCCAGAATCTAAATCAATTTTGAAGGTAACGAGTAATGAAGTGTATAAATTATTCAATACAGAAGAACCACGTCCAATCATTGCAGAACAAATGGCCAAAATGACTTATACAACAAAGCATATTTGGTTTCCACGAGCAAGGGATAAGAAAAAAATGCGACTGGAACCAGATAGGCCTTACTTATAAAAAAATGTAAAGTGTAGTAATTTTTATGTCCAATAAATGAATGTTCTTTATTAATCTTTTATTTCATTTCATTATATATATTTTTTCAAATTTTTATAATTCAACTGAACATTATATACTTATACAAACATTTTAATGTTTGAAAAAACGTAATCAGCATGAAAAATGAAAATATTATGTTTTTTAATTTAACCTATAATTATTTGTATAACCTGCTCTTTTGATTCTTCAGTTACGTTCGTAACTACAATCTATTGTTTCGCATGTAGAATTTATTGATACATACATACATACATACATATACATTTTTTTAAAATTATTTCTAGTAAAAAAATATATACACGTTTGGAGATTAATCTATTCTATGTTTCTTGGGAATATTTGACGTTCACCATCGTTCATTAAAATTGCCATCGTTTTATATAGTAAATACTTTCCAAGTGCTTTTTTGTTTTTATGGCTCATTGTTGCCGCTAATCCATAATAATTACCACGATTACAATTACACAAGTGTTTAATACCGAGTACATCTATCATAGCAGCTTCACGTATGAATGCTTCCTCTTGCATGGAATGCAAAAAGACTTGATGACAAACTACACCCTTTCCTTCATGCCAAATATTCAATATTCTCTGAATTTTTTCATTTGATTTATCATTATGTTTTTTACCATTCCAAATTTCATGTGATTCGTACAGATGTGCCATTGGCCTTGTATTTTTTCCCTTTCCCACATAAAAAATAGCCTCTAAAAACATTTCCCATCGCTCATCGAGACTTAAATCATGCCCATTACGTGGTAAATTTTTTGTTATCCTTGGATCCAGAAGTAAATAATTGAATGATGTCCTTGCGATACCACCACGATATTTTTTATTGTCATCTGGTTTCTCATATTCATGAAAAACCGATTCTTCTAAATCTCGATAAGCTTGTAAATTATTCATCCAATTAGTAGATAGTAATGCTCTGGATATTTTCGAACTTTTTTGATTTATTTCAGAATGTAATTGTGCTGAACATGAATTCGTAAGATTTGCACATTTCAATTTATAAAGTCGTTTGAGATACAAACGATTCGTATCTGGAGTTATAGGCCCAGGATTGTCGCCAAATGTTATTAATTGATGACGAAGACTATTATTACTTACAATGAATTCACCGTGATTGACTAGTTTATCAAATTCATCTGAAGACATTGACGATATTCTATTTGGTGTGTTTAAAAATATATCTAATCGAAACAAATAATAATAATGATAATATAAATACGGGATAAGGATAAATTAGGATAATGTAAGAAAAAATTCTGTGCAAATATTCCTTACCGTTTCTACTTAACCAAGCCGATTCGTACATAGCTTCATTCATGTCGATAGTCTCTCTGCAATTAAATACAAGTTTGAAGTTCTAATTAATATAATAGTAACTATGCATAAATTTATCACTTGATGATAAGAATTGTTCCTATTATTTACTTGAACTCGTATTTGGCTCGATAAACCACCCGATCGCTTGGCTTTCTTTTAATATTCTGTAAATTACCATTTATATAGATTATAACAGTAATACTTACGATGAAACACACAAACGACGTTCCATAAATGCAATATCATTATCTGCATCAATATAAGTATATTCTTCATCCAGACTTATGAATGAATCAATACTTGATCTAAAAATTCATATTCTATGTATAAAAATATATTAAAAAATAGTTATTAAATATAGTAAATTATTTATATCGCTAACCTGATTGGAGATTCCAATGGATTTCTGTTAATTCTCGAATAGCTGCAACTTGATATTAGATTCCTGTCGGCTTTTACCTCAATGGATGAAGAACTTTTCGACTTATTTAGATTTGTGAATGAATCATTTACGAGTATAGAAATCGAAGTTGGTGGTGTTTGTTCTTCGTTTTTATAAATTTCATATAACTCATTCCAGATTATCGATTTTTCATTCGAATTTGAATTGTATTCTGACTGGTATTGATAACTTACTGAATTTGAATGTGATGATCCAAGACTCTTTAGTGACATCGTGATATCATTCTCTTTTATATTAACGTTCAGATTAATTTTTTGGGACTTGATGGCCTGTTGTACTCTCAATTTATTATTCTTCAATTGTTGTGTCATCATTTTAACTTTATCGAAACCAAGAATATGATCAGTATTGTTGATATATTTTATAAATTTTGATTGATTGCATGAGTTATTATAATGACATTTCGACTGTTCAAATTCGTCACTGTTATTTTTTATCACATCTGAATTATTTCCACAATTTTCATTATATTTAATAGCATCTGAATTTCTAGTCATGTTCTTATGCAGCGTTTTCTTATTGATAATATTTGAATTAGTTTTTATATTTCCCATCGATAACGAAATATCATGATCATTTATAAAAAAAGTTTTGCCAGATGTTCGAATAGTATTTTTATCAAGTGTATATTTATATTGTTTTTGATTTGTTTCTGATTCAATTATAGAATTCGTATATTTTGTTTTTGGAGTTGTAATATTCAATGACCGTGGTGCTTTCGGAGTGAGATTAATATTTTTTGTAGTTATTGATTTTTCTTTGTAGTTTGGAGTTTGGTTTTTATGTAACGAATTTAATTTTATTACTTTATTCATTTGTTTCTTTGTTATTTTAAAATTTGAAGATTTACTCACTATTGACGTATCAAGTAAAAGTTGGTCAATTTCATTCGAATTTTTCATGAGATATTTTTGATGCGATATTAAAGGGGAAATTCTTTCCGATTCATTATTTTTTTCATAGATATTATATATATTGGAAATATTTCTGGATTTATCAATTAAAATTTCTTCACTTGCCATATTTTTTTTCTTAAATTCAAAACTAGAATGGTCTGACGGTAATGTCGATATTATATTTTTTTTAATATTGCATTTTTGGACACGACGAAAAGTAATATTATCTGTGTTTAAATTTGGTAATGTGTTAATGAAATCTGAACTAGTTTCATCATTTTTAGAGCTGATCTGATGAAATTTTCTTGAAGTATCTGATTTCTCTAGAAATATAATATTCTCCTCTGTTTCATACAATGATCCATTCGTTAGATCGAATTCCAATGGTACAAATTCAGCAATTACATCACCACTATTAATCAGAATTTTTTCAAGTTTAATTTGTACCATCATCTTATTGTTAGCTTCATCGTTATTCAATTGTTCATTATTTACGATATACTTTCTCAGAATACCCATGGAATCATAATAATTACCATCTAATGCATAATGAAATGGAGTTCGATTATCATCGTCAACACATAATGGATCACCGCCGTTCATTAATAATAATTGTAAAATTTCGATACGTCCCCATGCAGCAGCCACGTGGACCGGAGTCATTCCATCGCTAGATTTAACATTTGGATTACCACCATGATCTAAAAACAATTTTACAACTTTTTCAGAAAATTCTTTGGATTCATGGCCAACCGCCAAATGAAACGGTGTAACTCCATATATCGGAAGTAAAAAATTTGGATCAGCGTCGTTATTTTTAAGCAGTGTCGTTATTTGATTTATATTACTATCCTCGATTCCATCATAAAGACATGAAGCCAAAAATAATACTCCTTTTGTTTTTGTAGTGGATAACATTTCGATCCCAAAATTGAATAAAATCTTTCTGCAATAATTATTTCTAATTTAATTAGTTAAATATTAGATGGTTGCATTAAAATTTACTAATATTTTGAATAATATCTATTATCTAAACAGCGGGAATAATGTAACCACCTAATATATGCATGCACGTTGTATATATATATATATATATATATATGTATGTATGAAGGAATTAATGCAATTATACATAATTATAGTGATATTTTTACTTAATCAATAATTAAGCAAATGTATGTGAATTAACAATTATTATCACTATACATCTATGTTGTAAATATATCACACAAATAACATTAATTTATAAAATCACTGACTATATATATTTCACATTAAAACCATGTATACAAACTTGAGAGAGTTGCTGCTGAAAATGCTAAGATTCAGATATGTACTACTACCGTACTACGTACTGTATTAGTAGTAGTAGAGGAGCTGTTGTACTGCTGCTGCCATAGTGTTTTTATATTGTTGGTATAAATGAGCAAAGCTATTGAAAACAAAAACAGCGCGAATGCGCATTTAGGGCGCCATATTTGAAAAATGAATTCGAAATGGTTAAAGAAAAGTGTGCATAGAGTACACCATATATATATTCTATTGACAAAACATTTGTACACATGAATATTTCTTTTGTTTCATTTTCTTTTTCAATCCGTAGTTCAAATTATCAAAATTAGTTGATTGTAAAAATAAATTCCATTAAATTTGTATTATAAATGTTATAAAATAATGTTTCTTAATGACGATAAATGTGGCGATTATGATGATGATGAGGATGATGAGGATGATGAACACATAACTGAAATAATTATCAAGCCACCAGATGAACCGATTCAAACATCAATCTATAGATCTAAATATCGCAAATCAGTTGAAGTAGAATCAACTCATAATAAATATGAACATAAAACTCTTGGTGTAATTAGAGTATCATTAAGTACACCTGATAAATTTTTAAAAAAAAATTCTCGAATTCACCCAAAACAACCAGAAGTGAATCATAAACATCACCGACCAGATTATCAACATAAATTAAGGGAACCTCTGAGATCATCAAAAGTATATGATAAGCCTCTTGAATCGTCTGTTAAATTAATGAGTTTCCCGAAAAGTTTTAAAAAAGAAAATGTTATCAATATAAAAATGGCCCGCCGTAAAGGTTCTAATCTCCAAGAATTAACTTCAGCCTCACCGTTATCAGGAAAACATCAATATTCAATATCAAAACATCTTGGAGATACAAAAATTCGATCAAAATATTTGGATTATCCGCCAGCTCAACCTGAAATAAATCTTAAAGATGATGTGAACAAAATTCCTACAGATTCTGGCGATATTAATATTAAAATGTCATCGGAAGAATTTACCTCAATACAACGAAAAACGAAATCTATAAAAAATTTAAAAAAATTTTCGAATGGCCATTATGTGACTGACGAAGAACGCGCAGATCTTCTTCTTGTAAGTTTGAAATTTCGAATATTTACATAATTATTGATAAATATTATTTTACTAAATAGGGGATGAAGAAAAAGTGGGATGAACTAATGAAACAATTTCAAGCTCTCCCATTTTTATCAGATACACCACCAAAAGCTAAAAGAAAATCACAAATGGAGGAAAATCTTAAACAATTAGAGAAAGACATCGATGATATAGAACGTCATTCTTATATTTATGTTTATGATGATATAATAAAAGGTAGAAATAAATAATTTCATTTTTACAATGATATAAAGTGGTGATAAATTATTTTATAGTTCTTGCCACGTTTCCGTAATAGTTTCATTATCCTTATTAACAATCAATGTGAAAGTATCACTTGTGGAAAACCGGAGTTTTTTATTGAATTTTTCATTGAACGGACCAATTCCACTCTCTTGTAATTTATTTCCTTGCATTTCCCATAAAGGTTGAATAGAGAGATTATGGCATTTTTTTTCTAACTCGTCGTTAACACCTATAATTCTATTATCATATTCAGTTGATACATTACAATAAAGACATTTTACATCTTCATATTCATTATCTAATGAGGGATGAAAAATTCTAGCACAAACTGGACAACTTCGGTATTTTAAACATGTTATTTGTAAAAGTGTAAGTGCACATCGTGGAAGTCGATGACCATTCGGGCAGGATGCCGTATTCCACGGCAATTCAGTTACTACCTCATTACATAATTTGCACAATTCTGTCTCAACTAAATTCAAATTTTTCGTTGCATTTAAAGCGTCTTTTGCTTTTATCATGGCAATATTATTCTTATTATTATCATCATCTTCACCCGCTAAAAAAACTTCTAAATACAGTCTCAAAAAATGAATGCAAAGACGCATATCATGTGTTAAAATTTTTTTTTTTGCTAATCGAATGATATACGATGAAGCAGAATGAACAAATATTAAAGGTTGGGCCTCTGATATTTCACCAACGACATTATCAATTTTCTTCACGTGTTTTTTTTGTTTTAGGACTTTTGTTATTAATGTTAACCACATAATATTGCGAAGTTTATGAATAGTGAATGATTCTAATGTTTCTGGAATATTTGGCAAATGATTTTCTGGATCTGTTTCTCTCGAAGCTCTTATTCGAATTGTCTCCAAGCAATCCCAATGGGTATTACATTCACAATTATAATTGTTTTCCAATACATTCCATGGATTCCACATTTCTCCTTTGAAGCAAAACATCTGAAGTATACTTGGTTCTCGATTTATTAAATGATCGTACAAGCCGTCCGGACTTGTAACATTAATAAATGTAGCACCGCTTGGTGCACGTGCCAAACCCAAAAATTGACACTTTGATATTTTCATATCACATTTTATATCCTCAAATATTAATTTACCTTCTTCAGTAAATTTAATATAGTACATTTTAGCATTCTGTGTCGTCACAATAGTACTATTCTCATCAATCACGAGTAATCCTAGGAGATATATACATACATATATATATAAAATTATTGTCAAAAAAATTTTTATTTTATAATTTCATTTATATATTTACCTGTAATTGAAAATCCGGGCAACTGTATGTGTTTTTGTTTTAATAAGTTTCCTTCACAATCAAGTGTTATTACAATGTAAAAAAAATTTTTTAATACGATGACATTAATTTCATCGTTAACATGTGAAAACTTCTTTACATCGCTAATAGGAATATTGTCAACAATATTAGATATACATTTCTTTTCTGCTTTATCATTAAGACAATAAATCTGTCCATCAAAAAATCCTATTACAATCAAGTATTTTTTTTTATTCAGTGAGATCCAAAGTAATTTTGTGATTTTTGTTTGACTTTCAAAACGGGTACGATATATAATTGTTGATTCAACTTCCATAGGGAATTCTGATACTCTTGTTATTTTCCAGATGACTAAGTCGCAACTTCGATACGTAGTTACAATATATGAAAATGGTATGGAAAAATCGTCATTATATAATTCACTCCAAGCAACAGCAGTGCCTTGAAGTCTCCTAAGATTGTATTTAAACATTTCAGCATTCAATGAATAAACATCAATATTTTTTAGATTAACATCAAAATCATTTTTGACAACATTCCACCATAAAACTGATAGATTACAAATAGAGTACCAATTATTTCCTAATTTTAATGTAAGATCAATAGCACCGGCAGATGTTACAGTAGCCAATAAACATTTTGCTGGTTTAACTAATTTTATTGGTGACCACGAGACAGCTATTATTCTTGGTATGATATCATCTTTATCAGTCAATTTTGGTGACAATGCTTCCTCCAACATTGCCAAATACAAATTTTCACGATCAAAATTATTTATTAATGAATCGATGATGGGTATGAAAGGTTGACATGGCAAATAATTTGATGCATAAATAAATGATCTTTTGAACTTTGCAGTGGGATTACTACATAATGTATTTGGCTGCAATTCCTGAAAGATAAATATTATTGAATATATTTTGAAGTTGATAAATAAGTATTACTTCAATTTAAAAAAAAAATAAAAATAATAATTACAAATATGTGTACTCCTCTTGGTGTTATTAGAGATATTTGATTGTCTGATGACCAATCCACAGAAAAATTTGCAGTAACCAATTCATGAACTGAGATATTATAAATTTCATCTGTCTCCATTTCATTTGTTCATGTTATTAGCATTATTACTGTTCACACTTTAAGATCTTAAAATAAAAATATCGACAATAGATATAATTATTCTTTTCGTATTATATCTGTGTCTATAAAGAAGTCAATGATTATTATAAATACTTATGAAAATCATATGAAAATTTCACGAGAACCGTCGTGAACCATAGAGCAGTTACAACATGTGGGAATGTGCGATAATTACGTGATGGAGACACCATTTTTAAATATCAGCGCATGCGCGTTTGTTAATTTGTGTGCGTGTGTGTGCCATGTTATGTTAAAATTTGGATACCCACTAAGCGAACGAAGGCAAAAGAATTCTTTTGCGGATAAATTCGCCAGAATTTGTTTGACGTTCAATGTGTAATTTGCTCTGCTGTCCAGTGTCCACACTGCATGAACAAATGCAAACAAATTCTTTTATCAACTGTGCAGCAGTAAACCCGTCCACACTAGAAAATAGACCAAACGAATTTAGCCGGATTTCCTTTTGATGTACCACCGCCTGGGGAGTGAATCTTTGGAAATGCGAACGAAAATTCTTGTCATACATCGACATTCTATACTTCCGGAACACCTGCATCATCATACCAGTATGAGATGTTTTGTTATATTCTCATACTACATATATCTCACAGTAGGGGGCGCGTAATTTTTTTACTAATCTATGTTCAAAATGGCGAGTGTGTTGTGAAGTAATATATAAAACTGGCTGTGCAGGTGAGTTAAAATATTATTTTTTATAAAATTTGCAATAATAATATTGCATGATGAAATTGGTGCAATTGGCATATAATACGTTGATATAGACGTAAGTCGCGCTGTGATAGTTGTATTTATGTTGTGTCAATCCATAAATATGTTGAGTTACAGTTAAATATGCCATGCCATCTCAAACATGATGGAGAATGAAAAAAAGCCATTGGAACTGAGATCATTTTGTTTTATTGGCAGAGCATATTCATGAATTGAGATATGTCTATGAAGTTTACTTTTCAATATTTATTTTGAGTCGTTAAATTTGTTGTTTTTTTTTTTTTTACTCAAGACATTTTCACGGTAAAATATCCTTTATGAGTGATTTAGCATTTTTTTTAATTGTTTAATTTGGCAATTTATTTGAGGAGAGAAATTCGAAATATATCAGTTCTGATATAATTACAAACGAATTATGATAAGAATATGCAATATTTTTATGATCATGATTATTATTATTATTTTATTTCATTATTTTTTATATTTATTTTTTACTTGATTTTTTTGATGGCTATTTTATGTGAATGTCATGAGACAATAATGGTTATTAATTACGACATTACTGATAGACATGTCGGAAAATATACATATGTTTATTTTATCAATTTGTTTTTGCGCATTGGTTCGACTTGTTTGTTACACTTTTGTAAATTTGCTTGAAATATGAAAATAAATTTTCCCGCATTGAAGAAAAAAAGATATAATAGAACATATTATAATTGATAACATATTGATTGAATAGAGGGATCCACTATTAATATTATATGAGCACAAAATTAATAAATGTCAGTTATTACATTTTGAACACATGTGTATTTTTTGATGGACTGAAGAATCATTGGCTCATAATAGCGTGGAACTGATCGAATTACATTGTTTTGTCATCAAATTTCTTATCAGAACTTGATTGTAAAATTTGCTTGTACCTTATCAGCCTGATAAAGTCTATATGTTTACAGAGCACACCAAATTCCATCTGACTCTATGATTTTTATTTCATCGATTTTCTAATAAAATTCCGATAAAGTTACGAATGAAACTTATGAATAACTAAAAAATACATAACAATTATGATAATACTATTACAATAGTATAATTATTAGATTATACTATAAACAAAATAAATGATAATAATGATTAATATATCACGGAATGAAACTATTTCTTAATTTTAATATATAAAATTTCATGTACTATTTTTTGTTTTATATAATATAATAAAATATAATATTAATTTGATTTCAGTTACCATTCAATTATGACTTTAATGATTTTCATATTTATAATTTAAAGTTGACAATATTATTATGTTCATTATATTGTAATATTATCATAAATATATATGTGATATTAATGTTGTATAAGTACAGTAGTTTTATATCATACACATAATATAAATTCAAACGATTCGTTAATTTCATGGTTTTATATAAAAGCTCATTACATATATGAAAAATGTTTTTTTATTTGTTTTTACAGACTTCAAGAATGTCCTGTCAATAGTTAATCAATATCTAATAAAATGTCGTCACGCGAATGATTGAGAAAACGTAACAAAAGGTTGGTCTATAAAAACAAAACCCTGAAGAAGACAATGTACAATGAGCTACAGCGGAAATATGCCAGACTGGCATCAATATAACCCACCTCAACATGGACGTACGTCAACTACGTCCAATGGACAAAATATAAACTCAAATCATCTATTTCTCTCAAACATAAATCCAACAGCATTGGACACAATAAATTTGTCAACAAATGAACGTCAAAATAAACACCAACAGCGCAACGATGTTAATTATCCGGGAAGAAATTATTCAACGTCAACGATATCTGGACCAAATTGTGCAACGAACTCGTCAGCAGGTATCCATACTATAGCACCATTATCGGGTTGCGTAGGGCACTATGGCACGTCACCATCGAGAAATCAGATGATAGAAGGTATGACAGCAACAATGGATCCACGATTAGGATCGTCTGTTGTTTCATTAAGTGAAACCGATTTGTCACATCGTAGCAATCAAATACCATTTAATCCATCGACAAATCACACAACAGCGCCCAGTATGAGTGGTATTCATGGTGGTATGACATCACAAACATCACCAGTAGGTCCAATGTCACCGGGTAGGCAGGGTCCGCCTTATAGCACGTGTAAAGGACCATGCTGTAATTCTGATGCAAATATGACTGCTTATCAGCATTGGGAAAAATATGGTCATTATCAGGCAAACACTGCGTACAGAGATAACATGCGATCTGGCCATTATTCTATGGACAATCGTCGTTATGTACCACCAGATATAAATATCCGTAAAGAGTGCATTGATAATAACGACCTCGTTAATTCTGGCCCATTTGGTATTGATAATCGTCGAAATTATTCAGAATACAAATATCGTAAAGATTTATCAAGAAGTTATCCTGCATCAGGACATGTTCAGAATTATCCAATGCAAAATTATAATTTTTCCGACTATCAAAAGTGTCCTTATTCTGTTAAAGATTATTTAAGGCGCGCAGGTGCAAATGGTCCAACAATGAATTCTCAAAATTCATCATTGATTTCTCAAAAATATTCCGAGCAACAAAGTGTAATTGTTCAACAAAAATACAGCGGTAAACAACTATCGTATCATAATGGTGCGCTACAAAATTCTATACCAAATACCAGTACTGCTAACCTTTCATCATCACTCCAAAATTCTTATTATAATGCTCAATTAACACCACGTGAAGTGCCACGAGATTTTTCACGTGAATATCAAGATACAAATAATGTGGGAACTCGTTTGTCAACATCAACGACCGCTATGGTACATAATTCTTACCAAAAATATCATATTTATCAGCAAAAAATTGCTATGCAACGGTATTCAATTGAAAATCATTTGAAAATGATGACGAGAATGCCAGGATATCAGTCGCATCCAAAATATCAAGAATATATGATGAAATATCGGGAATTGTCAAGATTGCAACAAAATGTTGATTATCAGGGTGTCCTTCAGGAAACATCTAAACTCTCGAGTTCATCAAGCGCTCAAATAGCACCAATCAATTTACAATTTGATCATAATGGTGTTTTAATTAATTCCAATTATAATCCTGGTCATTTTTCTGGAATGCACAATGCAATTAATTCGATTTCAAATGCTGATAATTCGGAAAATCATGAAGCAAATCAGGCCAATATTATTAATGGTGTATCAATTGATCAACATAATCATTCTACCAAACATCAAGAGCAAACATTAAATTTACCACAGGATACTGAAGGTATTTGTCTTTCTAATAAACCGACAAGAGATCAATATTTCATTCAGAAAAATAATGAAAATTCAGAACAATTCGATAACTTGATTGTTGATGTGGATGAATTGAGCGTTGCTCGTGCAATAACAACCGCTGTTGATACAATGACAACATCAACAATATCAGCAATGAATAATACAAACTTGAAAGATTTTACTAATAAGCCTGAACTTGATGTAAGGCAATTTTTAGCAAACTGGGATGAGAGCGAGGATGAGGAAACATTGGCCACAAATCTCACAATAGTTACACCACATAATTTATCATCAATTATCGTATCAGATTCTTCTTCATTAGCAGAAAATAATCAGACAAAAGTAATTGAAAAACAGTTATCTGAAACAACTACAATTAAAAAAACTATTGAAAATGGTACAGCTGTTGATACAAATATTGTGGCTTCGGAAGATGTTGAAAATATTGAAGTAACTGATTTAAAAACTATTGAAGAACTCGCTCGTTCCGGAACTATTGTTCAATGTATTCAAACTGATGTAGATGACATTCCTACTATTCATATTGTCGATAGCTTGCCGAATAATTCTGAATTAACGACAATTCAAACAGTTTATGGTGATGTTACCTCACTAACAATTGAACAGATTGCTAAGGCACCAATTGAAATTATGAATGAAACACCAGAGGGAACAGCGACAATAACGTTATATGAAACTGATTCAGGTGTTTGTACAAAAGATCCCGAGTGTAATGACAAATTGAATGATGATGGAGTGAATGATAAAGATGTGGTTAAAGCAAATGTTCCTACTGTTATTAATACACCAGTAGAAAAAATTGATATAAATGGATCTTCACTTGATACAATTGCCAATCAGCTTGAGAAAACATCAGAACTTGTGCATGAAAAATCATCAGCAGAATCTGAAATTGTTGCAAATACATTACATGGAATTGATTTAACAATCAAGAATAACAACAACAACAACAACAACAACAACAACAACAACAACAACAGTAATAATAATAATAATCAATCTTATGGGGAAAGATCAAATTTACGAAAGCAACATAGTTTCGCAAGTGAAGAATCACACAATCCTGATGATATCAGTTTACCTGATATACCTATGTCTGAATGCACTCCAGTATCAACAACATTGAATACACCGATTCATTCTGATAGCGAGGAGTCATCTGAGCATGTAGCAAATCTTGAAATATCTACGAATCCTATCGAAATTGTTCCAAACAGTCCCATTATTAGTTTCTCACATTCACCAATTAAAATTGATCCCTATGGCAATTTAGAAAATGATAGATTGTTAGAGAAAAGGCCGCACGACTCATTAGACTTTGATTTTCATCAGGAAAATGATGATTCCAAAAATAAATATCAAGACGATTCTAACGGGAAAAGAGCGGTAAAGGAAGACGGCATTTCAAGAAAATCCAATGAATCCATTGTATTGCAATCGGCAGAAGTTGAGATTGAAACGCATCATGAATTACCATTAACAAATACTACTCAATACACTATAAACGCTACCACAACTGCCCAAACCACAACAACAAGAATAATGAGTGAATCGTCGGAAAAAAATAAAGAATTTTACCCGTGCTCTGATCCACTTGTTGGAATGGGACAAAATTCTAATATGGTAACAAAACAATGTATGGAAAATTGTTCTACTATTGGAGGAGATAATTCGAATGACACACAAAATGATGAGTGTTTAGTAGAAGCATTAGGTAGTAATACTGTTCCAGGTACGCCGGTAAGTCGAATTTTATCGCCAGATGAAATTGACACAGGTAAATGCCCTTCAATTATTGATACTGAAGATTTTCAACCGTCCGATGATCTTGATAAGTTATGCAGTATGTCATTAGATGATGCGTGTATGATTTCACTTATGAGTGAAGATAATTCTCGTGTAACGAGAATACAATCAGTACAGATGGGCAATCATTCATTTACAAAAGTTATGGATAATATTTTACCTATTAAAGGATTGAGTGTTCTCCAAACGTCAGATGATGATGATCATGATGATGATGAAGATGATAAAAATGAGGATGATGATGATGATAATAATGATAATGATGATAATGATAATAATGATGATAATCATGATGATGATGATGATGATGATGATGATGATGATGATGATGATACTTTGGTTGAAGTCAAATCATTGGACGGGAGTATCGCGACTGAATTAGGTGTTAATAAAATGGCAAATACTGTTGAAAGCTTTGGCGTAAAGTTACCAAATAATCAAGAGCAAACATTCATTAACGAGAAATTGCGAAATAAGTTTGACGATTTTAACGCTATTGGAAAAACAACGAATTATCACATGATTGGTACTAATTGCTCTCAAGATACAAAATTTAGACATAATTTGCGAAATAGTACTGATTCTCTTAAGTCAATTGAAAAAAAAGCGAATATAGAAAAATCAAAATATGTCCCATCAATTTTTGATATTCCTGGTGACTCGCAAAGCACAGATTTCGATAAATATGATCGTAAAAAACAGGTATTAAACTCTAAAGAGCGACAAAGATCTATAAATGATATTAGACAAGAAAAATTATGTGATAAGTTACATCCCATTGAAAAACATTACATTGACAGCCGTAACCAAAGCAATAACACAAATATTGACATTTTCTCGATGACAAAAGGAAAAGTTGTGGAACCACATCCGAAAGTCTTATATAATGATAATTCTGCGGGGATGATTGAAAAAAAATCATCAAAAAATTCGCAATATTTATACGATGACAAAATACTAAATTCGCATTGTGACACAATAAAATCATTGGATAAATATGAAACGTACTCCTTGATCAAGAGTTTACATTGCCAACAAAACGTCACCGATGCGCAAAACCGAATGGCAAATAAAAATAACAAAAAATTGAGTGATGACGCAGACGTTGGATTTGAAATGAAGATTAATGTTTTGCAAAGTGAGAAAAATTCTCGTAAAAAAAAACATTCGCAATATAAATTGGATGAAATAACAGAAGTAATACAAAAACACGATTTAATTTCATCCACTCATTTGCATACTGAAACTACTTTTAATCAACGCCGGCATTCAATGCCTGAAGAGTTGAAAGCAACGTGGTCTAAAATAATAAATAATGGATCTAGAAGACGGTATAGTGATGGGCATAGTTTCAAATCGTACTATCAACGACGCTACGATGTAAATTCAACAAATAATAATCATAGGTTTCAAAAATTTGATGTTTTAGAACAAAATTGTACGTTATCAACAGTGCCTGATACAGAATTATTGGATAAAAAAGATTTGAATCAAATAGCGATGAGCATATCAAGTCCTTTTTTGTCACAAATTAACTCACAAGATTTTAATGCACATGAGGATGCGCCGCCAATCACCAATTCTAATAACAAAAGTCAAACAGAGAGTGAAGACGAAAGTATATTTGAAAATATTACCGAAAAATCAAAGGATGCAATACGAAAGTTTACACATGTAACTTCCGAATCTAATATTTGTCATTCAAATGTTGATGAACTAACAAATATAGTCAGTAGATCATCTTTTAATATGACACCAGGTCCATCAAATGCAAGTTTGAATGATCCATGGAATAAACCAAGTTTTTTCGCAGAATCAACATCAACACTCGATTTTGATAATTTTGATGTAGCACCAAATGAATACTATGATACAATAGATTCTTCATTGAAGAATAATGAAGAAAAGATATGTTCACAAACAGGAAAAGAAGTGCGTAATAAACGTTTAGATGATATTGAACGTTATCGAAATCCTTATTCAGCGTCTAAACCAGCAATTAAGGATGTTATGGAAATGAATCTCAATTCAGTTCCTATATACATAACGAAAGATGGTAAAATATCATGGAGCCCAAATTCACGATATACATATAGAGCATTAATAATGGAAGCGCGGCAGAGAGAGGGATATCCAACTACTGAAGATTTGTTTTATTCATCTATATTACCGCGAAATTATCATGAAAAACGTTTATATAAACGAAAATACGAGTTACCGACAAAAGATATAAAAACATGGAAGGAAAATATAAAATATAATATAACAAGAGAAAACTTATCTTCAATAAAACGTCGTTCTAATGACTGCGATTGGGTAAACAATACCTTTAATAGAACAATTAATAATAAATATGAAAATAAATGGCGTGATCGTAATATTGAAATAGACAGTGTCAAAGATTATCAAAATAAAATTTATTCTGATATTTCTATGCCAACAAGTAATTGTTCAATTGATTCGTCATTTAAAGCTCAGCATTATCGATATTCTCCAATTATGCACTCTAATTTAAAACGATTGGAAAAACAACGTCGTAATGATTTTAATTTAAAGACAATATTACAACTAAAAAATAATAAAAAATCAGATGGACAATGTGCAATAAAAAATACATCTAGTGATTCATTGATAAATCAGAGTTTAGGGTATGATTGTGAAATGCCTGAATGTATAAAGTATAAGAAGTCTATGATAATAAATAACGGGCAAGAATTGGAATTATTTTCAGAAAATATATCAAATATATCGTCTGAAATTATTGTTGAAGAAATAGCGATAAGATCAACTGAAAATATTTCAAAATCTGATGATGAATTTTCATTATTAAAACAAGATTTCGTAACAAAAGATAAGAAAAGCGCAAAAAAACAGACCCATTGGTCAGTGCCACATTCAATTAATGTAACAATAACTGATGACAAATCGAAAGATATATCAGATAATTTGATAGTTGAAATGAAACCACCAGCCAGCATTGATGTAGAACAAAATTCACAGGGGATGCTTACTGATAGTGGCCTTGCGTCTTCTTCGTGTACCGGAGGTAGTAAAGAGCCAAAACAAAGAGGTGACGAGTGGCACAAAACATTATGTGATAATGATATTCATGTTGAAAATTCCAAAAATATATGTAAATTATTACCTAAAAGTTTAGAGTATGTAGGGGAAAATAAAGATCCAAAAGATAGTGCAAAAATAATAAAAAATAAAATTGTGTCGAAAGTTAGTTGTAAAACAAAAGTTTTGCCAATGGAATTGAATAAAAATATTAATCAACTACAAAGAGATGATGTGGATAAAATAATTGCAATTAAAAAAAGTGATAATATATTGACGTTAAATAAAGAGAAAAAAGGAAATGTTGATATTGCCAAATTAACAGAATTATTTTTATCAAAAAATCGTACAATTGATATTAATAACAGTACATTAAAAGGTCTAGATTTGGCATTTCCGATTCGACAACAAATTTCAATTAAACAACCGTCAATGCAAACCAATATACAATATGATGCTGAGGACATAAAATTAAAAAGTAATAATGATGAATCAAGGCAATCTTTATCAATATTTAGCAATCAACATGGATCAAAACTTTTAGGGATAGTTAAAAGTGAAGATGGACCATCTCGACGTGCATCGAGCGATGAAATCGATAATAGAATACGAAATGACACATTTTTTGAACATATCAGTAGCTTTGTTGATGCTCCAATGTCTATTTCTTTGGCTGAAACTGATACGATTACAACAATCACTGATAGGAATATTTATAATAAACATATTGTGGTACAGGAGTGTGATGGATTTATCACAAGATCCAATAATGAAATGGGATTTAATGGAATTAATTGTATAAATGAAGCATCAATACATAATGAAGATTATAAATTTGAAAAACCGGGAATCCCGTGTGTACGGTTTGGTACATTTAATAATTCTGCTCAAAAAACAAATAATATAGAAATTAGTGAAGTCTCTACTGAATTAGAGTCACATTATGATGATACACTAAGTTCAACTCAATTTGGAAGTGAATGTGCTAATTTAAAGTCAGACGATACCAATACAGAATCAATTAATGCGATAAATTTTCTTTCCACTTCCAGTCAAGAAGCAATTGATGCCAGTGATTTAAATCAAGTGCGGAAGAATTTAGAATTATGTGCACTGAACGATGAATCAGAAATAAAAAATAATCAGTCACTTTGTGATGTAGTAAATTCCTCAGAAATCATTAATGATAAAAAACTCATTTGTAATAATATTGAAAAAGATAATAATACGAAAAATTTATTAATATTTTCGGGAAGAATATCAAGTGAAAGTGAGGACGATTCCAATGCTCAAGATCGTTCACCAATTGTGAATGATAGTTCTGCCGCAATTGATATGCCTACAAAATTTGAAAAAGAAACAAATAGAATTTTAAATTTCTCTGGTCAAATTCCAAATGCAGAAAATCATTCGGAAGTTCATTTGAGAAAATCACCAATTGAAATAAAACAACAAAAAATATCAAGTACAAATATTGTGAGTATGAATGATGAGAAAAATTTAACGTTTTCTGGTAAAATACGAAACGAGCAATGCAAATTTCCTCGCTCAAATCCAACAATAATTGAAAAAATTCCAAAATTCATAATAAAAAAAACCGACAGTTTATCTAAATCATCATCATTATCACAGATATTTTCATCTGAACAAGTAACTCAACAGAGTAATGAAACCAAAGTATCATTAGATCACAAATCTTCTGTACATCCAAAAATACCAAAAATGATAATACGAAATGTACGATCGCGACCAGTTACACCAACCATTGAAGAAAATGCTGTGGAATTATTATTTCCAAAAGATCATGAAAGTGAACAGAAAGTATTTGAGGTGAAAATTAAATTAGACGATCCAACAATTAAACATGAAGTGGAAGCATCTTCATTGCGAAAAGCAATTGGTGTAATAGAGTGTAAAATTCCAAAGATGAAGATAAAACTTGAAGATCGTATTCCAAAAATGATTTTCAAAAATGCAAAACTCGAAATGTTCGATAATAATAATTCAACATTATCGAAAAATATATCGAAGGTTAAAATTAGAAAAATTAAGAGGTCGAATTCTAAAGAAGAAAAATTATCGATTAAAGACAAAGAAAAAATTTCGACAAATTTAGATATTCCAGAACAATATAACGCTAAAGAAAAATCTAAAGAGAGTATAAGTGATGGTAAATCATCAGAATTTAATAAACGAATTCAGGAGCAACCAAAGCATGAAAGGATTCCAAAACTGAAAATAAAAAAGCAAGACACGCACGGGTCCTCTTTATCTTTGGATTCTGGAAAAAAAAAACATTCTAAGGGTTCGATAGAATCATTACAAAAAAGCCAAAAAAAATTATCAAATCGTCATAGAAATTCAGAAGTCAAAAGTAATGAATGTTCCATATCATTAGACAATGATGGACACGTAAGCCAAAGTAATTCAGAAAAAATTCCAAAGGTAATAATAAAACGAACATCACCTAGTGCTGAATTCAAATGTGAATTGAGTAAAGACGGCACTGCTGCATTAATACAAAGTCCAAAATGGCAGCCTGAAGTGAAATTAGAGCGTTTTAAAGTGTTAGATTCGATAGCAATGTCACCGGGTCGTGTTAAGTTTCCATCCAAAATGTTGGAAATTATTTCAAAAGAAAAAGATAAAGTGGAGACTATTATCTCATCAGAAAGAACTATAACGTTACAACATCAATCGTCAAATAATGGTAAAAGAAGACATTCAGATTCTGATAGACACTACAAAATTGAAAAATCTTCTCATAATCAGGATAATTCAATAAACAAAAAATTAAATAAAATACGAAAATTAGATTATGATTCTGACAGTGAAGTTTTTCCAAAAATAATTCGTAGGGATATTGTGAGAAAAATATACGATGATTCAAGTCATGAAGAGTCTGCAAATATAAAAACAACTTTCACTCAATCGAAGATAAAAGGAGAAAATACAATAGCTCAAGAGATAAATAGTCAAAGTTTATTTGAGAAACCAAAGGAAAATATAAAAAAATTAGAAATTGAATGTACAAGAGCGAATTCTAGTCATAAAAACATAAATAATCTGACGATAAATGAACCAACAGTATCGGCACTCGTAACAGCGAATGCCGATGATGTTATTGTAAATATTAAACACCATAATGTTGAGAATTTCGAGGAGCCTGAATCTGTGATTAAATTAGAATCCTCGGATGAAAGTCAAACCACAATTGAAATATCACCAGCATCACCAGATGATATATCACAATCAGAACCCGAAGTTCCGATTCCTCTTGAGGACAAACGTCGTATTGTAAATGACAATATGGCACAATTATATTCCGATGATGCGATTCCAACACAATTTGAGCTTGAGTTAGAGATTGTCGACAATAGTTCAGAGTCTTTGGATGCGCCAATACCATTATTCAATATTGATTGTGATAATGAGAATCGTTGTATGATAGCTCGAACTAGTTTAAATAATATAATTGACAAGCAAAACGATTGGAATCAATCTGGAAAATTTATAGATGATACGACAATATGTTCAACATCAACGATCATTCCTGGGCCGAGTTTTCATCATGAGCCATTATCAGAAAGTCATACGGTAATCAAGAATCAATATGTGACGAATGTTTGTTGTTCAGATTCACTAGTAAAAGAAGTTCTTGCAGCAAAGGAGACTTTAAAAAGATGTTTAATAATATCTAAACATGAATCAAGATCTAAAAATTCATTAATATTAAGGCCAAAAACTGCTGCTGAAAAAAAACAAGGCGCTGAATTTAATATAACTCGAGTTTCAAATGATGAATGTGAGCTTAAGGTCAATAAGAACCATCATTATCATCATGTCTTCCAAGGGAGTAATGTTACATCGCTTGACATATCTCGAAACGACAGTAAAAATTTGGACTGCAAGAAAATTGATGTACGGCATTTAACAGCAGAGAAAAATCGAAATAATAATAATAATAATAATAATAATAATAATAATAATATATATGAGAAGCGTTGTAAAATTGCGACTGATATAAGAAGATATGAAGAATCGATATCAATTTGTGATCCAAGCTCACGAGACGATACTTCAATGTCTGATACACATAATTTAATACAGAGCTTAAAACGTTCGCGTACTGTGAGTGAATCAAGTGATTTGAGTAATTTTCCATCAAGAAAAATTAGACCCATCTTGGCATCAACATCTATGTCTTCGTTAGTTGACAATATGCAGTCTGAAACCACCGACATTTTTAGAAAAAGATATAAATTATTGCAGCGACCGAAGGACTCGGATCATCAATCATCTGTATCACCAAGTAACACTGATCGTTCCATTACAGCATATAAAATACCAAAAATATCAAAAACCCGTTGCTCACGAATAACTAATAATGAAGTGAAAATAAAACCTATGCCGATTTTAGAACCAGTTAACCAGATGGATTTTGACGTAAGTGAATGTGAAATTTCTAGATCACCGCCAGTCATTACAAAGCAAGACGGCAGCAATGAAATTCCTCCAGAGAGTCCGAAAAAAGTGGAAGTTAAACAAAATGAAAAAATTAATACAATCGATGCCAATCAAGAAACGGAGGCTGTGACATTTGCTGATATTGTTGCGCAAATGGCTTATCATGAAAAGGTATATTTCATTAATTTACTTATTTCCATTGTTAATCATTAAATTTTTGATATATTTATTCGATTGAGTGGACGAATGATAATTTTTATAGGCAACAAT
This sequence comes from Microctonus hyperodae, assembly GCA_030347285.1. Classification (NCBI taxonomy): domain Eukaryota; kingdom Metazoa; phylum Arthropoda; class Insecta; order Hymenoptera; family Braconidae; genus Microctonus; species Microctonus hyperodae. Next base: position 8,222,163 of record JAQQBR010001833.1, read on the forward strand.
CAAGCATCGGCGTTACTGTATTTTATGCGAGAGATGGTTCCCAACAGCGGCAAGGCATAGAAGACATCTGACTGGTTATCAACATCGACATACAGAACTTACACAGCGAAGAACTGTTCATGCTCTGTTCATGTTGTTTACTGGCAAACCATGTCCAAGATTGTTGCCAGCTAGTATCACTAGAACGGATTGTTCACCCGGTGAACCAACACCATTACAAATCGCTGTGCAAGTAAGTTATTTTCATTACCATTATCATTTATTTTTTTTATTTATTCAATTATTTATTTTTATTATTATGAAAAGTATAAATATTGAATTAATATGATTGATATAAAATTTATAAATAATCTAGGACGTGGCAACAAGTTTGGAAAAAGGTGCCAATGTCAAGACAAAAAATTTAAATGAAGAAAGTAAATTAAGTGAGTAAATAAAGTAAAACAAATAACAATAATTCAGTTGAGTAGCCAAAGATATTAGTAGCAAAACGGAATTAAAAAAAGCAATGTTGAACTTGCTAATAATATAGGTTATACTGTTTTACATTCGATTGAGAAATTTAACTCACAGTATATGCATTTCCAATTGTACAAACAAATTTCAACGAGTTTATTTTAACTCTTGAAATATTTTGCTTGCTAAGAAATCTTTTATAAATAAAAAACGCCCATGTATATTCGAAACAAGATAAATACTTGTATTTATACATATAGATATATATTTGACATACTGTAATGTATATTTATTATTGTGAGTTCCAAAAGAACTGGCAGTATGTATATTATTTACATACACACGTGTATGTATAGATAGATTTAAGAAATATTGATTTTAATTTTGACGTTACGAAGATAAATTGCGAAAAAGAGAAAACGCGCGTATTTATAATTATTTGGGTTTTTTGTTGTTTAATTACGGTTCTCTAATTTGTTTTGTGTTTCGGTGTTGGTCGTATGGGGAAAGAGAGTATGTATAATTTGGCAAAATGAGAACTGAATATACATATTTTAGATTTCGGTCTTTTTTCTGTCTCATTTCTGTTATTCGATATTATTATTATTATTATTATTATTATCTATATATTTTTTTGTTGTTAAATAACGCACGAGTGCCTTAACACACACCCAAGCAGTATTTATAAAATGACTTTGGAATACATTAAGTTCCACCTGATGATACACATACACATATTCACAAACATTCACACATATACAATGAAAATATATTTACAGGCACGATATGAGAATGATTTATTATCAGAGAATTGAAAATTATATATTGGATTTGGAAATTATGCAAATTTTATGAATCTCAAATTGATGAAAGAACAGAAAAAGCAGTGACAAAGTGACATGAATTGAAATTTTTTTTAATTATTAATATCGTTTTGTGAATGCAGAAATATATAAATATGGCTGTTTAGTCATAAGAAATATATGTGTGAGGGAATCAGTTTACTTGTTACAAATATAAGCATACAAATTTTACGTCAGATTACCAATGTGACCTTATATAATAAATTTCGTTGCGGTACACGCATCAGAGATAATTGAGGAGAGAGGGGAAAAAAACATTAATATTTATGAAGTGAATTTTACATAAGAATACAACTATTTTTTAATATATGCTCGTGCGCAATGCATTTCGAAAATTATTTATTGCCAAAACAAAGTAATATCTCAATTGAATTCATATAAGAGGCTAATTTTTGCTAAATATTATAAGAAAATCAAAACGAAACAAAACAAATAAATTACAAGGACTGTGCATTTCATTGCCAGGTAGCGAGTGACACAGATAAAATATTTTCTTTATTGATCATAATTTTATTCAAACAATAGATCCGTAAACTGTTGTGTATTCTACATTATTATAGGTGCCTAAATCATAAAGAAGGAAGAAAAAAGAATTTTATAAGTGTTCTAATAGGATATTGCGCATGTATACATATTCACAAGCTCATTTAAACAGAAAGGGTTAAACATTGTTACTTGATCACAGTTTGTGTGGGCCGTACATCAGAAATAATTTTTATAATTTGCGATTAAAATAGATGAAAGAAAGCAAGAAATAAAAAAATAATAACTATTTCAAATGCATTGTCAGATCAAAGAAATAATGAAAAAAATTTTTTTTATCTTGCAATAAGTTTTGCAGCAGATATATAATTATGTTTGTGGCATATCCAATAGTTAAATTCATGAAAGATAGAAATATAATTGTCAGATTTATTAAGTGGATAAACAAATGCAGATATTTCTAAAGTAGTCGCATGGTTTTACTGTTCAACAATTATATTACATTTGTACCTATCATATTATTGAAGATATTAATACGTTTTTTTCATTATGTTGAATTCAGTATTCTTAAAAAAAAAATAAATGTGTAAACTTTCGTTATTTCCTGTTACATTATTATATTTATATTTGTTGTCATATTGAGAAAAAAAAACAAAAAAAAAAAATAATATTTGATACACAAGAAAATATTGACTATTTTACACTGTTCAGAGTTTTTTATCGGATAAAATGATATGATTGAAATTTCGCGAGTGACCTTTAAATGTAAAGAAAAATTTTTGTTTCGAACATAAATGTGTTGAATGATTATTTATTTAAATTAAATTGAAATCAATTATGTAATTAAACTGAGTGAGTAAGGTTATTGATAGATTTTTTATGAAAATTTATTCTTTTTGTTTTATTTTATACATGCATACACACATATATATATATATATATATACATAGACCTACATTAAATACCATTGAAACCCTTGGGGCATACGTTACCTATTTAAGATGAATACATATACTATAATGTTGAAAGCCTTCAAATGGAAAGTTATATATACAATAAAATCTTCATTAAGCTTGGAAAAATATACTTATGTTACGAATTTTATATTAATATTATTACGAATTTTTGAAGTCGTCTAATGTACTTAGGCGTAGCATATTGCGTATACGGAATAATTGGGGAAATGAAAAATAATCTACAGTATTTTGTAGTCAATTTATGAAGAAGTGAAAAATGAAATAATTTTTTTAATTTTCGTATATATTATATAATTTTCAAAGATCATTGATTTTTTTTTTATTTATAAATGTCTTCAATGGAAACTAAATTTATTATGATAATTCTAATCAAGTATTTGATCCTTTTTTTTCCATCTCTAAGTAATTGAAGAAAAAAAGATTAATTAAATAAAAACACTGAACATTCCTTGCATAATAAAGATATATATATATGAGACACGAGTGATTTTCAATTGTAAATTAAATTGCGTGCCCAGAAATGTAGTAAAATTAATTTTTTAGCATTAAATTATTCATATATGTACATGGACTATATTTGTCTTATATATAAAATTTATTATGCGTTGTTGTTATTTTTTACATGTATGATTTTTTGCAGAGAACATTGTCTATAATATAGAAAAATTCGTATTTAGTGAGGACATTTTTTGTTATTATGAAATTCACATTTTCATTTTTGGTTAATTATAAATTTGCATAATTATATTGGTTATAAATAATATATATGTAAATGATGAAGTGGAAAAACAAAAAAAAAATGTGCGAAATCATAAGAAAACACCTTAATAATATGTATAATAGTCGTATAAAATCAATATAATGAAAACAAAACCGCTGGGCGATAACTTGAAAGTATCTATATTGTAATTTTCATCACATTCCTCGTTATCAATGTTATTATTAGTTACAAACAAATAATTTAGCGTTTTATTATTGACAAACGACCAAAGTTTTCCCATATAATAATAATAAAATCGTCACATTTTATTATTTTTTTTTTTTTGTTATTTGAATAAAGTAGCAAATGCAAATGAAGCGTTTTTCAATCATTGTTAAATAATAGTTTTTGATGTAAAAAATTTTTTTTCATAAATATACATATTTCGAACGATCCCACCTACAATAATTTAATTGTGTGTTGAATTAAAAAAAAAAAAAGAGAGGAGAATTAAACGCTGATTATATTCAATGGTTTTATGTGTGTGATTAAATAAGACTTCTTTTTGTTGACATAAACTTGTTGCACTATTATCAATAAAAGAATTCTATGAAGCTTTTGCATATTTTTTTATTATTTGAAATTGTTTTCTCATTAATATTCCTAACAGATATACCTAATCATCAGCAAATTATAAACAAATTAATTAATTATAATTTCATCATAATACGTGCATGAATACATGTCAGCTTTTCTCGTGCCGTTTGCGGCCGCAATACATATATGGCTTTTTTCCATAACTGCAGAAGTTGTATCTTATTTTCGGTACTACTACTAAATAACATGATACCAGAGAAAAAGGGGGAAATTAGAAAATCGGCCAATCAGAGAACGCGAATTTCTTATATTCGTTTCATTCGTTTTCTCGTGTGTTATGCTTCAAATCGGTGAGAGAAAAGACAATTTCAATCATTCTGTTAACAAAAAAAATAGTCATATTATCACCATAAATGTCACTTGAAAAGTTGTCAATTACGTGTGCTTATTAAACTTTCTATTTCAGAAACATATATAATTGCCCTTTTTTTGTATATATCTTCATTAATTTTTACGGTATTTCCCTATGAAGACGATTTCGAAACATACCCCAAAACATCCCTTAAAATTTATAAATTGTCACCTCCCTGCTTGATTTTTTTTCAATATTGCCATTTGTAATTTCTCCCCCTTGGACTTATGATTGTAACGCTCTCGTAAGCAATTGGAACGGGAAAAACTGCGTGAACGCGTGTGGGGTCATCGCTTAGTGGAACGTAGCCGCAATCGTCAGATGTCGTTTTCGTCGTTGTATGTATGTATATGTATGTATGTACATATATATATGTTATATGTATATGTATAATAAATATAATATTACAATAGAAATTTTTGTATGTATGAATTACGATGGTTATAAGGCCTGATTCCTGTTAATAATAACAATGTCGACAATTTCTTCGTGAATAAGGACATGGGATTATTTGTTTATATCAACGTAAATAAGTAGTAATTTCACAACTTATTTGTTTTTTTATTGCAGTTAAGTATTCATTTTTTAGAGCTCTAGTGGAAAGTTTTAACTATATAAAGATTATAATATGCATCGACCATCATGGACCATTGTTATCTCCGGTATATTCATGGGATATATTGTCCATTCACTTTATAGTATATCATTCCTGTTTGTTGCACCATCATGTGTGAAACATGAACCTTGTATGAAATCATATCTTCATCATGAGCCTAAATTACAATTACATTTTTTTATATCGCCAATGAGTGATCCGATTCCAAATGAAACTGAACACGTTTATTCAACACAAGAATTTAATTATACTAAACAACAATCATTGTAAGTAATAATAATAATAATAATGATGATAATTGATATTCGTTTTGTGATTGAACCTCATTATGATTAAAGAAATTTTATTTTTTAGGCCTGTAAGCTTAAAGATACCGGCTAAAACACGTCAAAATGGAACTTTATTTCTTCACATTATAATTGTACCAGATTCACAAAATCGTGATTATTCCTTCATTAAACTAAAAATGGTAATTAATTTGATTAAATAATAAATTTAATTAATTAACATCATTGTGAAATTTATAATAGGATCCATATGTTGTGTATACTCGGATTAAACTAACACAATTCATTGTGCCTGAAGCAGAAGTGTTCAATTTGCTTGGTGAAAAAATGAAAATTACAAAGAAAACAGCATTAAAACAAATTAAACCACAGACCATTTCACATTTACGGTCTCAAGTAACGTTTACGATGATTACAGATATTTCAGAATTACCACATCGAGAGATTCCAGCTGTGTTATTTCCCAATTTAAGGTATAATATCATTAAATAATTTTCTAAACTGCATAATATAATAATTTCATCATGATGATAATTTAGAATTGATATGATTATTTATGTATCAACTTTCACAGATTAATTCATGACAATATGTTTCTGCCAATAATTAATTATGATTTTTTACATACACGCCATAAAGATCTTGTGAAAATAACAAGTGATAGTTATTTAATGAATGTAACAATAGAGTATACACCTATTTCTATTGGATACCTGCGATTAATGTACCAAGTAAAAGCCTCAATAGAGGCTATGAAAACCTTAGGATTTTCTGATAGTGACATAGATGATGCCAAGGGAATTTTTGCTGATACAAATATTTATTTATTAATAAGTACAATTTTTATTGCATCAATGCATGTAAGATTCAAATAATAGTAACTCTTGGTTGATTGCTCAATGAAAATAATAAATTTACTTCAGACAAATTTATTCCAGATGATGTTTGATTTTCTTGCATTTAAGAACGACATTAACTTCTGGAGAAGTAAAGGTAGTTTTGAAGGACTCAGTGTTTCCACAATTGTTTGGCGTGCATTCAGTCAAACAATTATTTTTTTTTATCTTATTAATGAAGGTACATCATTACTTATTTTAATACCTTCAGGTATTAGCACATTAATAGAGGTATTATGAATTAAGTTGAGTATTATGAATATAAATATATATTTATTAAAAAAAAATTTTTATTTTGTTTTGCAGTTTTGGAAAATGAAAAAAGTATTAAGATTAGAAATTGTTCGATATAACGGAATAATTCCAAAATTAAAATTACAAAAAAACAAAGAGATTGATAGTGAAGAGACTAAAACTCGTAAATATGACTCTGAAAGTTTGTATTACTTGATGTATTTACTCTATCCACTCATTATTGCTGGAGCTATATACTCATTAATTTATCAACCACACAAAAGGTAAAATTACACCAAATCCAATATATATATATATAGTAAAAAAAAAAAGATAATTTTTTACAGCTGGTATTCATGGTGCATTAATTCATTGGTTAATGGTGTATATGCATTTGGATTCCTATTTATGCTCCCACAATTATTTGTCAATTATAAATTGAAATCTGTGGCTCACCTACCATGGCGGGCATTCATGTATAAAGCTTTCAATACATTTATTGACGATGTATTCGCATTTATAATAACAATGCCAGTTGCTCATCGGGTTGCTTGCTTTCGAGATGATGCAATATTTCTCGTCTATCTATATCAAAGATGGTAAGGATGAATTCATTGATATTTCAACAATAACTACATACATACATACATACAATGAATTTTTAATTGCACCTATGTTTTGTTTAGGCTTTATCCTGTAGATAAAAGCCGACGTGATACAATAACGATAACAGAAGAAGTTGGTGCTTCTGTTATCGAAAACAAAACTTCACTCAAGAAATTGGATTAATGTTAAAATTGAATGGACACAATTTCAAGATTTACTGAATTATATTCGATATATTAAAACAATTTTATAATTATAATTACAAAATAATTTATTGATTGTTCAAATGACAGTGGTTCGATTTGGATCTTTGTGCAGTATTTTTTCATTAGAATCAGGTCGTTCAGTCAAACAACGAATCTGTAACTGCATTGATGATGTAACTTTACTCAAAAGTGCTTCAATTCGTGAGGCATCAATATCACTATTGATTGGTGAAGGGATAGCGTCCAGTGCTTCCTCAAAAAAATTCCTATTCCACATATAGATAATATTTATATAAATTTAATAATTTAAATATAATTATTTAGTAAAAATCTATAATTACTTTGCTCTTTCTGTACTGTAAATGAATAAGACATTTCTTAAAAATATGATATCACAACGTGCTTGAATAATTCCTGAAGCTCCAAATTGAGTGACACATGACATAAGTCGCGCCAATTCCTCAGCGATTGTTTCAACAATGTGAGATAAAACACGTTCTAATAATCCCGGTGATACCCGAGTTACTTCAGCATGAACTGCAATGAGATTTGCTAAAGCTTCTTGTGCATAAGGACGAATATGTGTGGGCTCAACATTTGAATCCCATTCTAGAGTTCCTAAATACATGCTTGGTTCAATTGTTCCAACAAGTGGATCACACCGTCTCTCTAAATATGCATCTAATACTGCGCTGTCCAATGTTTCCAATTGCGTCCAATCACTTCGCCATCCTTCTGCAATTGTGAGATCGGGATACCCACGATTTTTTAATGCATTTATCACTCGTGGCAAAATTGTATTCAGAGTATAACGTATGTTACTCAATGATATTAAAAGGCATTTTTCCCATGTAGGTGTTGTTCCACGATATTTATTATGACGTGATCTGTAACAAGCTGGTGATCCGACTAGCTGCGACACTGATGGATCATCCTCATCTGCAGCTTCTTCACTTCCACTAAATGCCAATTGTTGTAAGCATCGGGCAAATGACACAAATAAATTTTTTATTGCGTTGTAATACATTGCTTGCTGAATTGGGCTCTCTAAAAGGCGTCCTTCTCTTGGTCCACAAGCAATTGCAGTTTCGCGTGCAAGTTCAGATACTTCTATGATCATTTCTTCGAATAAACATGGTAATTTTGTAATGCCGCCATTTTCATTTGGTAAATATTCTAGTTGCCATGATTCTTTTCTCTGTAGTCCATTGATATTTTCAGCCGTTTGATTGAATAATGACATTAAACATTGTAACCTCAAGTCAAATAAGAACTTTCCGAAGATATCTAGGGCTTCATTAGGCAAATCTAGATGAATGAGAGCAGCATACATTTGTCTTATACATCGAAGATTATGTAATAGCCACGCCGGTACAATGTTTGTACTGCAGGATTCATGCATGGCGTCACTAGCGTGTTGAATACAAGAAAGAATTAAATTTTTGAACGGTATTTGTTTTTCGGCGTCAACTGCAACATGAAGCTGGCCAGTGAAATAACTTTGACCTAGTCGCCATAGATCTGGAAGTTGTTCAGCAATAACATCACATATAGCCTCGACGCAGAGAACACGTGTGGGAACATTGCAATTTGCATCATTACGATAAAATTTTTGACGATCTGTTGAGCTTGGAGTGGTGTTATTTAATCGCGATGTACGACTATGATCATCACTAACTCCACTATCCGATCCAAAATAATCTTGAAGGCAATTCGCAATATTGTTGTCTAAATAGGATGCATGTGCAATAATAGCATCCCACGCTGGATCACCTTCAGCCTCAAGATTAACTAGATTTCGAATGGTTTTTTTTTGTATTTCAATAACAAATGGTGTTTCTTTCAATTTTTTTCTCAATATATTTCTAAGCATTTCGATTTTATTCTCAATTTCAATTAAAATTTTTTTAAATATTTCTATATCGGTATTGCCAAAAAGATTTTTAACTCTGGCATAATCATTTATCACCAAATCATAATTACCACGTTTTATATTTTTTTCAATATTTACTGGCATACAGAAAAGAAATTTGTAGCGATGCATTAAAGATAAAGCACTTCTTGTTGCATCTGCTCTATCTCGTCTAGTTAATACATCATCAAAAAGTTTATTTGCTTCTATCATTGATGTGCGTATAGCGTCTTCTAATTTTTCTGTTGGATTATGTCCAAATTTTTTGACATCAGCTTCGAATTGTTCTTTCAAAACAATTATCGTCTCAAGTTGTTCCATTACTGCACCTACATTTGCTTTTAAAAATGATAACTGACCTTCCTTTTGAGTATTTACTTTACGTCTAAGATATACCAGGCCTGCTTTAAGATCATCCAGTGTTGTACCATGATGATGTTGAAGTAGAAACCAACCGGGATGAAATTTATCACTAGTGAGTTCTCCATTACTTTCACCAAACAATTCAGATAATTCATCTTCGGGAAATTTTTTATTATCATTTCCCTCAACACTTAAACCTAACGGGTCTTCCTGTTGATAATTTGTTGGTGATAGAGCACGTCTTCCCCATACAAAACTTTGTATAGGTGCTTCTTCTACCCATACAGCAGACTCTTTCATAGGCCCAATTGTTTCATGATAGCCGCGAAATTGAACGGTTGATGTTCCCTGTCCACCAATTTTCGTCGTGACAATTATATCTCCTCTACCTTTGCCAGGTCCTGATCGTGCTATTATTTTATTGGGAGACTTCCATTCAGCTGATAGTAGACAATCACATCCACAAATAGTTAATCCTAAGATGATAAATGTAACAAAAAAATAAAATAAATCAATAGTACAATAATAATTTTTTTTTACCTCCTAATTGGAGGTTATATGTGTTAAATCTTATATTTTCAATAGAGTATTTATTAGTTTACTTTTTTTAAATTTTAATTTTAGAGTGCTTTTCCGAATTTTATAACAAATTTGTACATGATGTCAAATGTAACTCAATCTTTTTTATATATATAAACGAAAATGAAATTATACTAAAGAAATACTTGCCAACTAAATCTTGCGCTTTTGAGCCTAAAAATTCACCTCTCAATGTTACTCTAGTACCTGGTGGTCCTTCTTTTGGTGAAATACCTGTTACTACTGGTGGTACAATCATGTTTTTCTATATATAAACAAATACATATATTTAAATCTGACGTGATAGTTGAATATTAATTAAAATATATATGATGCAATAGTTGAAAAAAAAGGAAATCATTTGTTTTGACAGGAAAAAAAAACAATGAATAGAACATTTGATAGAATCAGCGGGATATGAGATTTCACACACACAATATCACAATAATGAAGATACCTGACGATCCAGTGACGACTCTTTTTTTTTTCAGATGTCTCTCTCTCTCTCTCTTTCTACTTTACACAAAATTCAGCAGTTGCATTAGAGAACACGAGTGGCGCTACATATGACAGCGACATTATTGATAGCACGCGTGGGAAAATGAACGTGAAAAATTTTCGATAGAAAAAAATTCTTAAAAAGTAAAACTTTATGCCGTAACTTTTCAAGAAGAGTTCTTTATAATGTTAGTACATATATACATATACATTACAAAAAAATTTGAATTATTTTTTTTCTTCGCCACTTGTTTATATTTCTATACCCATTATTAAGTTTTTGACGTTGATCTTAAATAAAATAATAATAATAATTCATTTGTTCATTTTTTCAAAAATAAAAACGAATATCACCATATTTATATTTACCATATTGCAATAATTAATAATATCATAATAATTATTAAAGATGATTCCATGTTATATGAAATAATAATTTTTTTTATAAGTGGGACAATGATTTTTCCTTAGTATTATTATTATCGTCAACTGTATTTCTTTTCCATCTAAGACTTCCACTCTGTCTTATCAGTGATTGAATTATATCATAATCATTAAGTGCAACTTCTGGAAAAAGACTATTCCCTTGAATTGGTTCAGGCGCAACATCAGAAGGCCCGTTTATATAGGTAGTTAGACCTTGATTTTTTTGTGAAAGTCTTTGGGACGGAAAACTATTAAGAATGAACGAAATACCCACAGTAGAATTGTTAGATATTGGTGTAGCTGCAGCCATAGGTAGTACCATCGGGGATGCCATAGATTGTGTAATTGGCTGTGTCATCACTGATGGTGAAACTGATGAAATTTGAGTAGGGAACTGATCCATTGTAGTAGCCGTTGAAGGTATTAATCCTGATGTACTTATTGACAGACCTTGTGCTGTGATAATAATTGGTCCAGTATATGGTATACCAGGTCTTATCATTAATGGTATGGGCTGTTGAACTGGTATAGGAACTGATGTCGACAGGGCAACTGCAGGTGCTGACGCTGGTATTGCAGGAGCTTGTGCTATTGCGGCCATCTAAAAAGTCAAGTATAAAAATATTTTACAAAATAAAATTATAATTATTATAAATATATTTAATCAAATATAAACCTGAGATATGGGCGCTGATGATGATGTGGTAGGAACCTCTACTGGAACACGAACAATCCTATCCACTGGTACTCGCACAATTCTATCCACAGGAATCTGAACAATTTTTTCTACTGGGACAGGAACAATTTTTTCAACAGGATAAGGAACATATTTCGCCACTTCAACAGGAAGAAATTTATCCACGGGCACACGAATTTCTTTTGTTATAATTACTGGTGGTGGCTTTGCATAGCTCCATCTAGAACATTAATCAATTAATTAAACAAATAAATTGAGTAAATTATAAAATCGAACATATATGGATTATTTAAAACTATAATTATTACTTGGAAGGAGAAGGATAGAGTTCCGGTGAAATTTTCCCACTTTTCCAAGGATTATCAGACCATGGGGCGCCAGAACCATAATTAGATAAATTTGGTGGGCCAATCCATGGTTCGAATAGACTTCTTTTATGTTTAAATTCGTGAGCAAAAATTGTAGATGCGTTAAGGAAAACTATAAAAAACTGAATTCAAATTTATTATTATTATTATTATTATTAAATAAATAAATAATGATAATTTGTTTAAACAAATAATAATAATTTTATTTTTATTGAATGAATCATTATTAATCTGTAACAAAATTCAATTTTGATGCCGAAATTCTTACCCACAGCTTATTCATCATGTCTTGGTGACGACTGTACGTTGTTCCAGGGTAACTGAATCTTTTTATATTTTCCAGAGAAATGGCGTTTGATGTAAACGGGATTTTTTTTTTCTATTTGATTTCTTTCATCGCCATCGAGAGTTGCGGAACTCTTCAATAATTTCCGCAGAGAAAGAAATCAAGAAAAATATGTTAGAACCTTATTCGTAATGAGCAGCCTAAACAAATCAAGTTCTCATTCAGAGAGTTAACATATGTGAACATATGGCAATCACCTTCAATGAAATATCTATTTCCATTTTATTTGCTTTCTCATCTCTGAATATAACATAAAACTTGTTTCAAGTTGACGACTATAAATTTTTCGCCAAAATATCGATAAGCGAAATATATTAGTTTACTTTGTTCTCTCTTTAGTTGCATTCTTCGTCTCAAGTTCACTCGTATATGTACATAGTGTATAGTATTAGTATGTGTATAATTTGTATGTACATCAATGTGGGCATTTATATATGTATTGAAAAACTATTTAATATTTATTGTATTTTTTCCAGTTGTTTTTGAAAAAAAGTAAATCACGTATTGATTGAATAATATAATTTGTGAGTAATTAAATGCTATAATGAAATGATGAATTGGATTTATCATATTTACAAATATAAATTCGTATCTTTCATATAATCTAAATTATCTATTATTGTATATGCGTGCATATATAATACCAATCATCCGTGTGTCTTTTTTCTAGACGGAAGTATCTCCAGGTGTAGACAAACTTCCGCAACGTCATTCATACGCTAGTTTTTTATATATGCACTAATGAAACTTTCCTAACTTTCATTTTTCTAGTGTTTAGTTTCACTGTCGCCCCTTCATTCAGCTATACAATATGACACGACCACATATATTTTGTAGTGTACGACATGATATCAATTATTCATTCACGCATCCGCGTGGCTATGCATAATCGTTTGGAATATCACCACGCTTGTCTATATGTATAACTTGTAAATATAAATGAGAACGCGCGAATGATTAAGATGCAGGCTTACTGATTAAGAAAGGAATTTTCATATTCATAATATATGTATATTGTTGAGTCTCATCCAAGATTTGAAACAGCGAAAGTCATGAAATTAATATATATATATATATATATATATATATATATATATATATAAATTAATGATAAAGTAAGAGAGAGAGGGAGAGAGGGAGAGAGAGAGAGAACGTTTATTTGATGTTTCACCCAACAGTCAATTGTGACACGTACACATTATGTTCACATACTATATAAATACTTATAGGGATCACAAAATACAAAGCATGTTCAGTTTTTGCTCAACTACACTGGTGACAGCTATATTATATCAACAGTATGAAATCATATTTGGTATATATTTATTCAAACGATTCTAATATCATAAATTCTTTAAAAATCAAGAAATTATTCTTCTAAATTATTATTTAATTTAAATAGGTTTTTGCTTCATGTTTGGTTATCACTTGCGCCATAAAAGTTGATACTCATTATGGAAGTGATTTTAAAGTGACAAAAAAACATAACAAAAGGGAGCTATTCAATTTAAGCGATGGTGCACCATCTGATCATGATTATTATTTTCATCATCATTCGCAAGTATATGATCGACCATCTGAAGAATCGATACCAGTTTATGAGCAATCATTTCTGGATCATCAGCAACCAGCGCCTCAGAATAATCAGAATCACATCTCGGTACCTAATAATGATCATCATCAAGTTTTACATTCCGTTGGTAAATAGTTAACATTCATCTTATTTCACTTTTCATATTTTCAGTTGTTTCCTATACGTAACTTATTGGTTTATTTATTGATACACATAGCGCAATCTTTTGGGGAATACGCTCATTGGAAAGCTCGATTTCTCATATGAATAACATAGAAAAAATTTCTTTCCAGTTTCAACTCGGTTTTTCGGTATCTAAAAAAGTTTTTTGGCAAAAATTAATATACAGCTTTTATAGAGCATTAAATTTTCTACAAAAAAGAATTCTTGCACAAATGCTCTCCGGTCAACAGTTTTTGAGTTGTGGAGTTGGAAAAGTGAAAGTTAATTATTATTGCCAAAAAATATTCTTTAAACTGGAATTTATTGATCTAACATTAATTATTATTTTACCGTAGAAGTAATGAAGCTATTTCATTGTTAATTTCAGAAACTAACGTTTATATTGAAGGTTAAATATGAATTTTGATGAATAAATTAAGGTAATTACTAAAAGTAAATTATTTATTTTACTTCTGTGCTGTCGGTAACATTAATGTTTGCTTATTAGCATTTGAAATTATACTAGATTTTTTCGAAAATATAATAGCTTTATTGTGTTTATTGTAATATAATATTTAATGTCAGATCAATAAATTCCAGTTTAAAGAATATTTTTTGTCAATTATAATTAATTATAATTTTGTCAATTAACTTTCACTTTTCCAACTCCACAACTCAATATATATATATACATTGAAATGTAATATTGAAATATATTTAAATATATAAATACCGAAAAATCGAGTTGAAGCTGACAATAGTTATTTGTGTATACCAAGGCCGCAAAGTCGATCTTTTCTGGCCGAATCTGAAATTTGCTGCCGAGGTGTAGCCGAATTTTTTTTTTTTTGTGCGAGAATATTTTTTTCTCATCATAAAATGACATACATATGTATATATGTACATAAATTTTGTTTTTAATGAGCAGCTGCAGTTCCGGTATCACAATCATTACCGGCGATATCGTTACCACTGCAATCACCTCAACCAATTTCCATGGCCATTGGAACTCCATTCATCCAAACAATTACAAATATACCGATCAAAATACCCATGCCAGTCCACATCGATCGGCCAATAGCTGTTCCTGTAGCAGTACCAGTTTCAAAACCATATCCAGTCCATGTAGGAAAAATTGTTCATGTTGATCGACCTGTACCAGTGGCAGTCAAAAAATACATTCATGTTCCAGTGCAAATTGATCGTCCAGTTGCTGTACCTGTTCCAGTTTTACGACCTTATCCTGTAACAGTTGAAAAATTAGTTGCCGTTGATAAACCATATCCTGTTCATGTTGCAGTACCTGTGCATGTACCAAAACCTTATCCAGTACCAGTGGCGATTCATTACAAGTCGCACCATGGATGGTGAAAAATATAAAAAATCATTTATATTGCTTCAATCAATTACTTAATTTTAGATATATTGTTATATTATAAGTTCCTAAACAATGATTTGGACAATTTATGATTTTGAATGTCATTTTGTTGCTCTCATCCATCAATAAGAGCAACTAGATAATAGTTCATATGTGCTGTATATAAAAGTAATTATGATAATTGTATAGTATATAAATTGTATATTACAGATCGCAATCGGATAACATGCAATCAAATATTTTACAAGGTAAAATTTTTATATTAATAATAGTGCAATCGTTAATATTTAAATATTGGAATTTATGCTTCGTCGTATCTATGCATATATATTGGCAAACAAATTATATATTTTTTTATAGAATGTTCAATATTTTGTACTAAATTAGATTTTCAATAAATGAATTCGCAAGTACTAAAAGTTACAATATACAGTGTGAAATATAATATAGTTATAGTAGTTACTATTGTTATTGAAACTCTCTACGTAAGTGCTTTATTTTTTTTATCTTTAAACTTGAATTGTCTAGGTGTGAAGGTCTTTAGATAGTATAACGATTGTCAGCTAACGGGGTGCGACCTCGTACTCACTTATGCTAGCGTCGAAGGTTGCACTCTTTAACAGGGGCTGTTGTGGGAATATAAAACTTTTAAATTGCTAAAGTGTGAAATTAATGAATTATACTTTTATATGTTAAGATGTAATACAGTATTCTAATGACTAATTAGTCGCGTTTAATCCAAGTGAAATATTATTGTTCATATTCAGGAGTATTGATTTTTTTTTCTATTGTAGGTTATTCCAATTTTTTTTTTTTTTTTTTTTTTTTTTTTTTTTTTTTTTAACAAAAATAAATGATATTTATTGATGCTTAATGTAAGCAACTGACACTTTGGCTCTGAATGTTATACATAAAAGCTATTAAAGTTGTAATTTAATAATTTCTTGCGCCCTCGAAAACAAATGTTATCCGATTGTTATAGCTAGTATTATTTTTCAGTTACTATTCACACTTCAGTATAATTGTAAATTTTTATTTAATTCATAGGTAAACTAATGTATTAAATAAAAGAATAATGATTTTTTTTTCAAATAGTTGCATCTAAGAGTGATATTGAAATTATGTGAAACGGTAAACAGTTTACAATAACATTCACATGTAATAATTATTTTTATTTTATTTTGACCGAAAATTTCGTTTGCTCATCCATGTTTCCTTTCTGTATTGTTGAATTTGAATGTGCTTAATATTTCATAATTATACAATTTTTATTTTGTATTTCTTTGTTTGTGCCATTACAAACTTGATCGATCTATAATAAATTGATTTATCACCGATTGTCGACAAAAATATTTTACGACTCAATCTACTTACTTTTTTGTATTTGATATTAATTCAGATCAATAATTATAAACAATTGAATTCAATATGATGAATATTACTACTTATCTTACTGTTAAATCATAGAATCGAGCTAATAGTAATGACAAGTGTTTTATTCATTGTAATTGTATAGTTTTGTATTATTTTTATTAATTTTTTCATTGTCGATGTGCAGTTTGATCATGTGTATGTTTTCTATAATTTTATATGATTTAGAGATGGTCTGCGCAGGTGCAAATTATACGATAAAAAATTGTGTAGGTGGGGTATATATAATATCGTAACGTGCGAATGCAAATCGTTTTTAACAGTTCGTTATTATCAATCATCTATTAGTATCTTCATAATACTTTTCTATTTAAATTGGAAAATTTTCTTGACAACTAAAAATTATAATTTATCTTTAATTATCATTTATATTTAATGATAATTTGATCACAATCTGAGGATTATCATTGACTATATTTCATTTATTAATTTTATACAATGGAATTGTTCAAGAAACTTGGCATTGCTAGTAGTGTTCTTTTCAGCTTTGGTATACTGATTGGTTTCATTATATTTCCGCCGTTTCTTAAAAGTCAAGTGAAAAAGGTTAGTATTTTTACAATATTACTATATGAATTGTGTAGAAATTTCCAATAATCACATATTTTTGACTTGTTTATATCTATAAATCTAATTTTTTATAACTGATGGATTATGGTATATTAATTACTTTTGTTTA
>JAQQBR010001833.1:8240007-8252502 GCA_030347285.1 Microctonus hyperodae
TTTTTATTATTCAATATACAATATTAAAGTGGAAATAAATGAATCATTGAAATCTTTTGACACTGCAATATTTAGTTATTAATATTTTTCATCCGTGAATCAACAATATATATTACATGTATATAATTTTTTTTTGATTAAGCAAAGTGTCTTAAAACAAGGCTCAGAGTTAAGAGAGCTATGGGAAGATCTACCTTTCCCGCTGGACTTCAAAATTTACCTTTTCAATATTACCAATCCCGCAGAAATTAAAGCAGGCCATAAACCGATTGTTCAAGAAATTGGACCATTTTTTTATGAGTAAATTGAAAATTAATCATATTATATAATGAATGTAGTAATATGAAAAAAAAATAAATATGTAATTACAAAAATATATTTAAATTTACTAATTTATATTTAAGGGAATATAAGCAAAAAGTAAACGTAATTGATCGTGAAGAAGATGACACAGTGGAGTTTAGTTTCAAATTAACATGGCATTTTAATCAAGCAAAAAGTGCACCAGGACTCACCGAAAATGTTGAACTTACATTTCCACATATGATGATATTAGGTGCTGTCATGACAACGCTCAGAGAACGACCAGCTATGGTTGGTCTTGCCGGTAAATAAAATTATTAATTTTATAGATATATCATAATGATACATAAATTAATTTATAATTGTAACACATTATTGATATTTTGTATTTTTATTTTATAATTAATTATCCATAGCGAAGGCTATGGACAGCATTTTTCACAAACCAGAATCGGTATTTGTCAAAGCAACAGCTAGGGAAATTCTTTGGGATGGTTTACCTGTTGATTGTTCAGTAAAAGATTTTGCTGGAAGTGCTGTATGCTCAATTTTACGTGAAAACGATGGAGGTTTAATCAAAGATGGTCCTGAAAATTATAAATTTGCTCTGTTCGGTCACGTGAGTCCTATATGATATTCATCTTGATTTTAATAACATATGTATCTATATGTAAATATGAGTTGAATTTTATCAATTATTTTATTTGTGATTAACAGAAAAACGGAACAGTGTCACCTGATCGGATCAGAGTTAAACGAGGCCTTAAAAATGTTTTTGAAGTCGGAGTCGTTACAGAATTTAATGGTGAATCAAAATTAAATTATTGGACGGAGGAGGGAAATTGTAATACTCTAAATGGAACTGATTCCACAATTTTTCATCCGTATTTATATCAAGATGAAGATATTGTTTCTTTTTCACCTGATATATGCCGAAGTATGGGTGCCAGGTTCCAAAAAAAAAGTGATGTATCGGGTTGGTAAACAAAAAATTTTTATTCTATTTATGATTATTTTTCAATATTGTTATTTATTTATTAATATAATTTGTTCACTAGGAATTTCATCCAATCGTTATACAATAGAAATTGGTGATATGAGTAAAGATTCTGAACTAAAGTGCTTCTGTCCAACAAATACAACGTGCTTGAAGAAAGGTCTCTTTGATTTATTTAATTGCAATAAAGCACCAATTATTGCTAGTCTCCCGCATTTGTATCTCGTCGATGAAGAATATTTGCATCAAGTTGATGGCCTTCATCCAAATGAAGCAAGTATTTTAAGAAAGTTTTTCATATTTTTTGACAAGATAATATAAATATTCGTTATTTATTTATCAGAAAGAGCACGAACTTTTTTTGGAATTCGAGCCAATGACAGGCACACCAATGTCTGCAAGACAAAGACTTCAATTCAATATATTCATTCATCCTGTAGAAAAGTTTAAACTTATGAAAACATTTCCAACTGCACTCCTTCCATTATTTTGGATTGAAGAAGGTATATTATTAGGCGATGATTTCCTCGGGCAACTCAAAGCTGTTTTCAAAATTATGTCTATTGTTGGGTAAGTTGCGATTTATAATAATCTCATATAAAGCTGAATGATTAATGTTGGGGGATATTATTTTATGTTTACTCAGGTATATGAAGTGGACAATGGTGGTGCTGGGTTTGGGTTTGGGTGGTGCTGCTGGTGGTTTATTTTATAAAGCTCAACAGGCCAGTCAAAAATTAAATATAACAAAAATAATGCCGAAAACCATACAAAAGACCAACGATGGTGAGAAAACGTGGCCGGTGAATGTTAACACAATTCAGGGTGCAGCTATCCCACCTAATTTAGATGCTTAGTGTGAGCATTTATGAAAACAAAAAATCAAATAATAATATTAAAAAGAATTTATATTATTATTTTGATTCAAGAACATAATTAAGTTGTGATGCTGTGTGTTCCATTAAGTATGAAATGAAAAAAATGTGTATAAATTTTTTAATCATAAATTTGATTATATATATATACTGTATACACTTTCAGATTTATTAATGTGATTATAACCACTTATTTTAATTTACTGTTTTCATTTTCACTTTTTATTTTATCGTTTTGCTTGATATCTATTTATGTAAGTAATATCCGTGGTTATATGTCGTTTCTTATATATTTCTTTTACAATACTTTGAATGCATATACAAAGAGAAAATACCCGCATCGGAATTGTTAATAAAATGATTCTATTTCAATCCATATAAATTTTTCCAATTTGAAAATAATTAAACTAGTTCACCTCTGAAATTGGTTTGTTCTAGCTTTCCATCTATTTTTTTTTTTTTTGTGTGTATTTGTACATGTATTAACATGTATAATAATACCTTTATAGAATTTTTTTATTAACTTTACGCTATATCAAATTAATACACTATGATGGACTGTTGTAATTGTTTGAAATAAATTCACTAATCACAAACTTGGACTAAAAATAATGTTGATTATATGTATCTATATATATGTCTCCATCAGTTATTATTAGATTTTTTATGATATTAATATTAATAAGTACATATTGTAATGGAATTGATTCAAAATTACTTTTTTTTGTGCCATTAACTTTATAATAATGAACAAGTGAATAATTTAAGTTTCAAAGCAATTAGTATATATTTATCAAGTAGATGTAAAAAAAATGGTACGTACGTTGTATCGAAATTAAAATGCTATCTGGGTCATTGTTTATTTTATCAATTACCATTTTTTTTTTTTTTTTTTTTTTTTTTGAACTTTTTATATACACTGCTATTCAATTATTAAAAAACTTTAAAATCATTTTTAAAATCAATTGAGAATATATTATTAATTAGTACGTCGTATTCCTTTAAACACATTCGAATCATTACGGCATAATAATACGTTTTTATACGCACTTCTATACTCTGAACTCATCACAACATAAATAATAGGATTAATGCACGTTGTTAAATAAATTAAAATGTATCCTATAATATTTAATCCACGCCAATCAATCATATTATCTTTGAATATTTTTGTGATGGTAATAGGAAGATAACAAATTAAAAATGATGAAAATATTACAAGAATCATTTTTAATAATTTTCTATCTTTTGCTGTCATTTTACCAGTTTCAATACCACGATTTTTAATACTACGAAATCTTGATTCACGTTTGAATATGATATTTTTTCTTGTTGTCTTATCTGCTACAGAATCCGATCTCAAACTTACAAACTCTTCAGACACTTCTGATGTGTCGTAATGTGTTAATGGAAGAGCCAATGGATGTTGTGAACAGTGCTCAAAATTTTTTAGAATTATTTCTGGTATCTGCAAACATTTTTCTGTATTTGCAAGAGTTGATGAATTGAGTATTTGTTCTTTTACTTCCATTTTCAATAATTTTTTATTCGTCAAGTTCACCTTAGATAATTTGAAATTCGGAATAGTTATTGAAGATAAAATTTCTGTTTCTCTATTTGTGTTTGAAAGTTTCAAAATAGATGTATATTCTTCTAAATTCTCATCCTGAATATTTATGCTATTACTGTTAATTGTGAGAACTTGAACATTGTCTGCGACATCAATACTCGATGACTCCTCATTTCTCTTACTAATATTATCCATTTTTAGTACATTAATCATACGTTTCTCATTGCGAAAATTAATTTTGCCATTATTCAACGACATATCTATATTTTCTTTTGGATCAGTCATGAATCGATATGGTGAGCTTATTTGATGAGACTGAACTCTATCATTTTTTATTGGAGATCCACAGTTTTCTGTAGTCACAGTTACACCACAACTTGAACCTATCGCAGAGTCTTCACCATTTTTTTTAAACTTTGCCTGAAAAAATTAGACGAATTACTACAGGGAAAATAAATAAATGAATGAATGAATGAATAAATAGAATCATTTACAATATCATAACAAATTGAAAGAATGAAAATGAGAAGTAGATGAGGGAGTAGGGAGGCAAAAGAGAGAAAAAAAATGCAGAATATAGGTATAATATATACCTGCAGTGTTGCTTTAATAAGATCAGTAGTAAGTTTTTCATGACGGCGGCTTTTGTATGCTGTTTTTCGTACAATATAAAATATCCTCGCATAACATACAATAATAGCAACGCATGGAGTGAGAAATGCCAGAATGAAAAGAAACTCTTTTGGAGAATGCCCATTAATGTCTGGTAGTATTGAGCATGAACCAATATCCGGATCTAGTCCAAAACGTCCCCATTCCTCCAGCCAAGTCATTACTAAAGCACCAAAGCCAAATACCCATGTTGCCACCACCATCATTATTAAATATTTGGGTTTATATAGTCTGAAAAAATTATATGAATTAATGAGAAAAATAAAATAAAACCATTGAGATATCCAACAAATTTATTCTTTATAATTCAACTAAAGACTCACATCTTGTTAATTAATAAATAATATGAGTATAGAGTTATGCTCACTTTGGATATAATCTAGGATGACCAATCATAATATAGCGATTAATAGTTATAGCAAGGACAGTGAAGAGGCTAACTGCTACAAGACCATATCGCAATAATGGAAATAATTTGCATAGAAGTGGTCCATGTCTCCAAGAGCTATACCAAAATGTCGATGTAGCCAATGGTAAATTGAAGCAGCAAAACATGAGATCGGAGATTGAGAGATTCATGATGAAGATCGCAGTTGCATTTCTTAACTTGAATATAATATCAAAATATAGCTTAATTATTATATTTGAATAAATTAATTAATCAAATATGGTTATTTGTTACATGAATATTCATTTGGAGTTTGGACAAGTTATTTATTAAAAATTTTATTCACGAAAGCGCATGAAATATAGAATAATGATTTATCTATATGGATAAAGTTACAATCATACAAGATGCAATTTCACACGACTAGTAGGTGAGGATACGCATCACGAGAGTTACGTTCCCTGACTTCATAAATTCCCAGAAGTCTCTTGAGAGAAAGTGGAACGTTATAAAAATGCTCGAGTAAAATTAAGGTGTGTAGTGAGGTGGAGAAAAAGTGAAAGATTGAAAAAGCAAAAAAAATTGTGGCTGGTAAGCATTAAAAAGTAAAGAAGTGAAAGAAGTGAAGGAATAAGGGAGAACTAATTAATCACTGGTTTAGTATGGTGGATAATATAGCTCCATGGAAAAACCAATCTTCTTTCTTTATATATAATTTATGTAGTAGCACTTCATTCTCTCGCTCCATTCACGAATTGGAAACGACATTTTGATTCAGAAAGTTTTTAACCAAATCATATGTCTAAATTCGTCGTATGTGAACAATAACTTGTCAACAAATAATAAATGAAAAATAAAAAAAAAATGAGAGATAAAAAATAACGTCAAAAGGTGAAATGGAGTATTTTTTGATTCAAACTGTTTGTTTTTTTTTTTATAGTTTCCCTGGGTAGTGTATTATTGGGCTTCACTTTTGTTTCAATTTCCACTTTTTTTCTGAGTATAAAGTTGGGTTAACATTATAATATTTCGGATTATGAGCAAATGTGCGGACCAAGATTTGGGAGATTTTAAAACACCTCATCCTTCTGTGCTTGCTCGCGTTTATTTTTGGGTTTATTATATTAATTTTACACAAAACACTAGTCATTTCAGTGAGTAACTCATTGCATATTTTTATTCATTTCATATAGCTGTAAACTATGGAAAGCAAGAACATTTGTTCTTTATCTTTATAGTAAATTAACTGCCACCAGTGAATGAACATCTATATTGCGGATACTTCATATAGTACGTACGTCTTATCTGAATTAATTGTTATTAGTTTTTTATATCTCTGACTACATTATAATATAAAAAAATAGGTGAATAAAAGTTTTCTGTAATATGTAATTCCAAAACATATATTTAATATAATAATTATAATGCTCGTGATATAATTTGTTAAAAGAGAAATTATATATTCAGTTGAACCTGCAGTTAAATATCTCTGTGCTTATTTTGATATATATATATATATATATATATATATATATATATTTTATTTGTCGATAGTCCTACTATTCGACACATTTCTATTTTTCTTTTTTTCGTCACTTTTCCCGTGCACAGTGCATTTAAAGCATATAACATCAAAATTAACCAAAGTATACATAGTGACCATATAAACTGCATTATCGCACACGGGATCGGTATAATTATAAACACTATTTCCCGAGTATTTCATGCCGATTATATATACGAGTAGATCATATAACATCTTGATATAACTTTCTTCGTGGCATTAAAATAATATAAGGTATACATTGTTAACTATATACTAATGTACTTCTCATCTCTATTCCAATCCAATCAACATCAATCCATTTTAACAAAAGCTCGATCATTCTGATTATATTAAATTTAGCATTAGAATTAATTACATAACAAAGATATAATTTGGAATGTTGCATTAGTGTACATATAAATTATGACTAAAGTTGAATAACAATTTAAATAAAATTGATGATGTCGGAATAATAACTGAATTTATTTTAATAAATTGAACGTAACAATTTCAACGTTGATCAAGTAGAAGATAATTATTTAGTAAACGATATTATTTATATTCATGTAAAGTATTAGATATATATGAAGCATAAACATTTTTTTATATTAAAAGATGATATACATAATATATACTCGAATAATACATTTTACAGTATTTTTAAAAGTGATTAAAAGTAAGGAAACGCTCATCAACCACGTACGTATATATACGTACCACTCATTTTGTTTGAGATTCAATGATTCCGATAACGAATTTGAAAGTGCCTATTGTCTTCTCAAAACTTGCAGTCGTGCATATTAATTCCATTGACTACATTTCACGAATAATAATGTATAAAGAAAATGAAATTTCCTTAAAAAATTACGATTATTTTATCTCAATTGAATAAAAAATAAATACCTATTCATTCTCGAAATATTTGTAAATATTTTCTCTTGCATTCATTTTTTTTCTACATTTAATAAATGTTATTATTATTCAAAATTTGTCCGTAAACTATGCATATAATATAATGTAGGTTGTAGAATATAACACACACATACGTACATGTATCTTTGTATAGAATTAGATTTCTATGCAATATGTGCTTCGTACAATTAATTATAACTGATTATGAATAATTTAATTTCCATCATTAAATTTATTCATGTAAAAGTATATATATACATTTTAATTTTTCATTTTGATTGAAAATAATTCAAAATAATTATATTATTAATTGATATTGAAAGTATCTGCATGTGACAAATGAGCAATAAATAAATGTAAAACGACAAAATACATACATATATATATATGAATATGAATACTATAGATTTTCATGAATGTTATTAGATAAGTTATGATCAGCAGTTCGAATGAAAATATAAGGTTGATTATCTACAATAATAATGTTTTTCGATATATGTTTGATAAGTTTATACTATATACATTTATCGATTATTATGATGATGATAATAATTATATTAGACTTTACCTTCTTGGTACGAAAAAGTGCGATGATGGTGATGAGATTGCCTGGTATACCAATGAGCATAAAGAACGCACAACAACCAGCAGCAAAGTACAAAAGCCACTGTGAATATCCATTGAAAAGTATGACTGATCCCGGATCTTTAATTAGTTCCAGAATTTCCGGGTAACTATTGTTAGTTACTGAATCGTTATTAGCCATCCAGTATTCCAGCATCTTTTATTTTTTTCGTTTTTAATATAAGAATTAGCCAAATTACAAATTTATAAAGATTACCAACGAATGGAATAGATACCATTACATTTACAATCGATTATCAATAAAATAAAATGACCGATGTTGAAACCATACCGCATGTGCTTCAAGTTAATGGGGATCATATTAGAAGAGGAAAAGTGAGGTGACAGGGAAGAAAATTGTGAGAGTAAGAGGAGTTCTAATATAAATTTCAATAACGGTCCATTCACCAGCGCCCGAGTTTTGTTCAATAAATTTTGTTTCTATTCTATATATATACTGTCTACTATTATATTTTACAAATACATATACGTGAAACAAGAAAAAGTAGCTATGTCACAAGAAAAATAATTCATGTGATGTAAAAAAAAATCAATAAACAAAAATTATACTGATAAATTTCCGATATCCTCTAAAGTTTTCAAAAAAATTTTTTTGTTTGTTTCTATATAGTACTAT
The DNA here is from genome assembly GCA_030347285.1 of Microctonus hyperodae. Classification (NCBI taxonomy): domain Eukaryota; kingdom Metazoa; phylum Arthropoda; class Insecta; order Hymenoptera; family Braconidae; genus Microctonus; species Microctonus hyperodae. The sequence continues at coordinate 8,248,532 of JAQQBR010001833.1, forward strand.
TGGGCAATCAAGAAATGATTTTTAAATGAATAACGTGTATAATAAAAGTACGTATGGGATATAATATAAAGGATTATTCCAATTTTTATTATAATATATTAGTATACCCGGGTCATTCCTTACAAAGATTAGATTATTTTGTCAAAAATGCATTCGGATAATGAAAGTTCACAAAAATAATAGAAAAAGAAGATATGAAGAAATAAAAGTAAAACTTTGCCAATTGAATTCTATTAATGCAAAATGGATGCTATTAATGTTAAAGTAGTTTTCCAATTTTTCCTCATTTTTACTCCTTACTTTGGTTGATAATTGGCCGAATAAGTGTATTTTAACCTCTATATATTTACTGTAATGATAAACAAAAAAGATCAGTAGAGTATTCATCAAATTTGAAATTATATATAAATTTACTTCTATCACTCTAATTTATAAAATTGCAATTTTTTCAACTCAAAATATACATATACATATGTAAAATTTTCAATAATTGTTATTTTTTAATATTTTTATTTTTGAAATTCATTTATATTATTTTTATTCACGATAAGAAATGATTTTCAATTACACACATTTTCAGTTCATGTATTTTTAAGATATATTTATATATTTATATCTTCAACAATAATTTAGGATAGTTTTATAAATATTATCAGCATTTTTTATATTCATTTTTTTTTTATTTTTATTTTCCTTGTTGTTACAATTTCACCCACGTATATTATTGCGAATTCAAGTAAAAGAATGTCAAGATTTAGCACATAAAAAACTAATAAAAAATCTATAGGTTGTGCTGTTAAAAGCTGAATTCAAAATACAGAATATCTTATGAATTGTGTCACAAATTCAAAAAAACAAAAGAACTTTTCTTGAATAACAAATTAATGATTTAATATATCAAGAATTTACTTATTTTCGTTTTAAGCAATCATTCCGCATTAAAAATATCATTTCATGAGCTATATGACACTTTTAAGTGAAATTTTCTTTGTCAATTTTACAAAAATGATACAACCTACACGTATATATTGTATAGATCCATGTCATGAAAGCGTCGCGACATAACTGACTCAAGAGTCCAAACACCAAAGAGGAAAACAGATGAGAGAAACTGGAAAGGATCAGGCATATGCATATATGTATATATACATATTTGTCTCTCTCGCTCGAAAAGAGATTGATATACGCATGCGCAATGTAAGTGAAGTTATTTACAATTATCCTATTAATTGTATTTTCTGTTCATACACAACTACATTACAATGTAATAGTTTAATATTATTGGTATACATGTTGTTTTTTTTATCGCGATAAATGAAAATTTATATTAATATACATATAAATATTACATGACTTGATGTAAAAATTTTGTTTTCGTTAGAGCACCAATATTTCTTGATTCATCAAACTTATACATATATATGTATATATATATTCAATTTTTAAAAGTTGTAATACGAATCTATTATCGTTGTATAGCAAATGTATATTCAGTAGCTATAATATAAAAAGAAAATAATACACTAATTGTATGAGAGTTCATTAGTGAAGTAAAAAAAAATGTATGTATAACTGCACCATTTTAGAATATGAAATTAGGAGTGAATGATCTACAGAGGGACGTGACAAAAATAACGTTGGTGGCAGACGAATAAACAGTGTCGAACGTACTGTTCGGACAAAAAAAAGTAAGACTGACACATATATATGCAGAGGGCTTATATACATATTATTTAATATATCAGAGAGATTGAAAATAAAAGGATGGAGGAGTACGTAACATAGATAAAAAAGCAGAGACTCAATATTAGAGAAACATATATGTTGGAATTATTATAATCGGAATAAATTACACTATGTTGTTATATGGAAAAACATGAACATGTGGATGAACAAGTCCCTCTTTAGCAGTGTCAACTACTGTACACATGCAAATACTTTTATGAAGAAAATTTTTGACATAATGACGATACTCAATTTTTCTATATATCAGTTGATTATATTTCTTTGAATCTGTATTGTTTCTCATATAATTTTTTTTTTTATAAATAAATATTTTAACTGAGGTTCAGAGGTTCACGTCATAATTGAAATAGAAATTGGAGAAGAGAGATGTATAAATTTATTTATTATGCCCTGGCAACAGCTATATGGGGCAAATAGATGTACAATATAATGTACAAAGTTTTTTAATACAAGAAAAGCAGTACGGTATAAGTATACATAATAATTATATAAGTAAACAATAGAATATGAAAGTAGCATATAATAGATATTGACAGTAATTATAATAAAGAGAGAAGGTGCTGAATTACTGTGAATTAATATTTTCAAGAAGCAAATGCGCAATTGTCTTAATTCATTCAAATACATGACATAAATTGTTGCAACCTAGGTGAATCGTCAGAGTATTTACTGCACATTATTACCTATATACACCATGTACACTCGTATACTTTTTCTCTCTTCTTTTATTGGCATTTATAATAACTGACAATATTATTTTCATCGGTCTCTGTGGTCTTCCGAGTCGAAATTTTGTTTCTACATTAGACCTTTGTACTCCTTACTGTATATAACCTTAAATGTACCTCGTTAGTCTTGATTAGTGCCTTTTTATACTTATTTGTACCTCAATAATACCTTCGAGTTCCTTACCATTTTTTTCTTCATACCTTTTTTATACCTTAAAGTGGAAGAAATGGAAATATCTGATGCCACTTTTAAGGTCTTAAAAAAGACTAAAATTTAAAATAGTACTTTCAATTCTTATGTTAAAAAAATTATATGCAGGTTCAAAATAGGAACAAAATTTTTACTCAGTCTCGCTAATAGATTTTATTTGTATATGTGCAGTCCATATACATATAAATACTGTACAGATGACTATGTGACACTATATATGATGCGACTATTTGATGGTAAGGGAGCCTTATTCGTTTACAAAGACTCTAATATATTCTACTATATGATTTGTATTCTCTGTTGGTGTGTAGACAATCCAAAGTGACATCGAGAGAGAAAAAAGAAATAAATAGAGAATGAAAGTACTATAGAACCTGGGTGATAAAATATGTGGGATGTGGATGCAGTACCCCTACATCCTTTTTAAAAATAATTACATTCATTACTAAATCGACCAAGGGCAATATATCATACATTAGTTCTATTATCCACTTTTTATATTTTCATATATCAAAATAGTAAATTCCATTATGCATGTATCCACGTTTATTATTTTTCAAGTATTAATATTTTAATAATTTGATTCAGATAGATATTAGATTTGTTTTGACGGTAATTAAAATCTCTGAGAATTATCTAGTCAAAAATTATTATCATTATGTCAGCAAAATCACTCAGTAGAATTCAATGATACAATATAAAGATTTATAAATCTGTATTTCATTATTACTTGTAGAAATAGAATCAGATCCTAAATTAGATCTGACTAAATCAAATTAAATCTGATATATATATAAATTATATGCGTATAATAATAATAAAAGGGGAGGCGCATACAATATATGCACTTGTATATCCTGCCTTGACCCATATACTTTTTTATATGACTATCTCATCCCGAGTAAAAATATTGTTTCTATTTTAGACCTGCATAATAATTTTTTTAACATAGGAATTGAAGGTACTACTTAAAATTTTGGTCCTTTTTAAGACCTTAAAAATGGTAAATATTTCCATTTCTTTCTCTTCAAGGTATAATATAGGTATAACGAAAAAAATGCTAAGGAACTCAAAGGAATTATTGAGGTACAAATAGGTATGAAAAGGTATTAAAAAGGCACTAATTAGGACTAATGAGGTACATTTAAGGTACAGTAAGGAGCATACAGGTCTAATGTAGGAACAAAATTTCGACTCGAGATACCTCTAAATATATACATATACACTTATCTGTTTAAATGTATGTGTCCCTAAAAAGATACTTTTATCTATATTGGAAATTAAGA
>JAQQBR010000004.1:216995-229930 GCA_030347285.1 Microctonus hyperodae
ATATTAAGAGCTCCAATTTCAACAGGCATCTTTTTACACAAACCTGAAGGTATTTTAGTGGTTCTTTTGAAAAAAAAAATTAGTCGATTTTTTTTAATCAATCTAATATACATACATATAGTCGTCCTTTAGGTTTATAATGAGTTTGTTTTGTGTGACTTTAACCAGTAATTAACGTGACAAAATATTTTATTTCTCTTCTTCAAACTTGGCTATATAGATATAATTTATTTCAGTGAATATGCTGGGGAGAGTTTGGTGGAACCAGTTGACAGTGGGCTGACATATGAGGGGAAACAGTCGACGGAGAATGTGCTAATGAGATCATTTAGCGTGCTCAGTCTTTGCCTCTGTCTCTCTTTCGATCTCTCTTACGTCTTCACCAAACATATTATGTACCCAATAGAATGGGCCCACTCATATGTACATCCTCTCTACTTCATCTTTGCTTTTGGCATCTTCTTAACTCTGTGAAGCCGAGATGGTTCTCTGGTTGATTATCAACCTATGCTCTTAGTCACTTCTTAGGAATGTCTATATTTAGTTTTTATATTTCATTAGTTTAGTTTATTGTTTTCTTTTTATTTTTAATCTTCAGGTTTTTTAGTATTGTTCGAGAATAAAAAGGAATATTAGTGAATGTTTTTTTAGTATTAAGTAATGGAATACACGAACTTTTTGATAGTTATATTTTTTTGTGGGGCAGATAATTTTGTAAATGAAGTTTATGGATACAGTGAAGAAATTTTTGTGAAAGTCCAACTCAAAATTTGTGTCCACAGTTTTTAACACATATTTAAGAATGTTTTAATGAACTATTAAATTGGCTCAATTTCAGTGAACTACATCCAAAAAAAGTCTTGAATCAAGTCGTTGAGACTTGATTCAAGTTAAAAATTTCGGCTAGGTTCAAACTATTAATATTTTTACAAATTTTAAAAATCTTGAACTTGATACAGGTAGAAAATCGACTTGATGCAATAACAACACGTCAAACAAGAATAAAAACACTTGAATCAAGACTAGAATTGACTTGAATCAAGACGCTAAGAATGACTTGAATCAAGTCTAAAAAGACTCGAATCAAATCTATATTCGACTTGACCATTTTTACGATTGATTCAAGTCAATTAGACATATGTGATGTCTTGAATACAGTCGCGATTCAGCCTTGAATCAAAACGACTTGAGTCAAGTCTCAATTTCGTCTTGATTCAGTACTTTCATTTTTGGTCGCGTGTAATAGTGAATCAGTTTTATTATTTTGTTTTTTTTTTCTTTCTAGAGATTTTTTTATTAACTTTTTTGAAAAATATCACAAGAACCAAACTATATTCTGACAATTATTGACTTGTGTTGATAAGATATAATTATTGTTAGTAATAATTTATCGACTCATGTTAAAAAAATTTTAACACAAATACTGATTGGACTTTTATGAAAAAACTTTGTGCAATAAAAAATAGTGTGTAAAACTTCACTTGAACTTCAGTACGAAATTATTTTTAAACACATTTCACACAAACTTGAGTCGACACAATACAATATTTATGAAATTCGATTTAGCACAAAATATTTGTAAAACAACAGACAAAATTTTTTTATAAAATTCAACATAATTAAAATATTATGTCTACACTTTATGCAGAATAATTTTTCTACATGAATGAAACTTCTTGCATTAACATTTAATATAAATTTTATATTAAAATCAGTTGACATAAATATCAAATGGGTTTCTACAAACAATTTTTCAATATATATAGAAAAATTATAATAACAGAATTGCGTGTGTATTCACAATGAATATCATATGCTCGTCTGTATCAAGGATACTAGCTCATTAACCATGAAAAGTAAATTCTGTCGATTATTTTTAGCTCGCTGAATATTATACCGTCATGATCCAACATAAACAAAGCACACAATGAGGTTCATTTGCGCAGCATAAATTATAGCCTAAACAGCTGACATATTGCGTCGTAACATTCTCTAATAAATGTATCTGTATGCAAGCATCCACGTAAAAAAAAATATACAGTGGTTCATGGTAAATTATTGTCTATCATAAAGTACGAACCGTATAAACAGTATAGATACTTTTATTTATTGAATTCTGTAAGTAATAAAATTTCGAAAATATATATTTTCACTTATAACGTCAGAATAATTGATGGAATAAATGGATAATTATTCTTATTGAATAATTGATCATATAGTTTATAATTTTTCAAGGTCCTACGAACAACAACGAGGTCAATGTATAGAGACGAATTGCGTCTTTCTATATCATGAGAGATTCGTTAATTATTTTCACAGCGGGCAATCGTCGTGAATCGCAACTGCATCGTGTATGAACGTTTCCACCTTGAACCCGTTTGTGAGTATCATTGACCTGTGATTTACGGGTCACGATGATTCCCTTGTTGGTTTGTCGATCGTTAGTCGAAATAGGTACATGTGAAGAGGTAAACACTTATGTATGTTCACTCTTGATCATTGTGTATATATTATTCTATTTTATACACCACATAGAAATGAGAGCTCGAAATGCATTCAGATATATTTGTTTATGGAGTACAGAAAGATATAGTACCAAACATAAATACTATCACGAATTTATAATGACAATCACCATAAAAATTGTCACACAATAAAATATTTGGATTAATTTACGGTTATGGTATTATGCACGAGGCGAGACAGAGACTTGTGGGTAATATTAAAGAAAGACCCCAGGAGACACGATATTCTTCGACAGTCACGCGTACAGAGAAAGTTTACAACCAATTATTTAATCTCTTGTTTTATTAATTTTCACTTTGTTATCCAAGTTTTATGAAATATCACATGAATAGTGGAAAATTTAGTGTAAAAGTCTACTTAAAACTTTTGTTAGCTGTTTTTAAATACAAATTTTTCATCGAAGTTTTGAAACGAAATTTTTTGTTGAAGTAGGAAAATTATTTTGGTTAGATCATGAATGATATATTTCATGCTGAATTTGATACGAAATTGTTATCTGTTGAACTAGATGTTTTTGTGTTGTATAATTTAACACATTTTTTCATTTTTTTGCCGAATGAGTATATTATTTGTTTTTAATTCGAATCACATAGATATTGTGTTGAGTTGATGTGACTTTTGTGTAGAAATTATTTGTTTATAATTTTTACTGAAATTTAGTGTTGACTTTTACATAGAATTTTTTACTGTGTATGATATTTTTAATTAGAAAAAATCTTCTTGAAGTTGCATTATTTCTTTACTATTGCATGTGAAAAAATAAGTGTTATAAATTTTTTTTTTACAAGGTTTTGGTATTATAATTGTGTACACAATAAATGAACTATTATAAGAGTCCACTTAAAATTTGTGTCAATTGTTTTTAACGCAGATTTTGTATCAATTTTCAATACAGACATTTGTGTTGAAATAAAAAAATAGTTGAATAAACAATCAAATTGTTTCAATTTCAAGGAATTATAGTGGCAAAATAGATTTATTATTTGGTTGTGTTTTTCTTTCATGGAATTTATTTAATAATTTTTTTCAAAAAACATATCACAAAAATCAAATAAAGTTTTTACAATTATTCACATGTATCAATTAAAATTAATTACCGTTAGAAATTATTTATCTTCTTCATTGTCTGGATAACGAAAAATTGTCAAGAACAAATTTTTTACACAGTAAAAAAATTTTTGTAAAAGTCTACTCAAAAATTGTGTCAACTATTCTTAACACAGATTTTGTATCAATTTCCAGCACGAAAATTTGTATTGAAGCAGAAAAATAATTTTGCGCAAATTAATTAATATTTTATGTGAAATCTTGAACTAAATTTTCGTCTCTCAGACTAAATACATTTTGAGCCCACATATTTTCCAATTTTTTGTTACAACTTCATTTCCAGCTCAAATTTGCGTTAAAAAAATTCCAACACAAAATTCTGAGAGCCCATTTACAAAATTTTTTATTTACTGTGTATGAATTTTACCAACCAATAAATAAATTACTATACTCAAATAAATAAATATACGAAGATACATGTATATTATTTATGCCATCGATGTACAATATCATACAGAGTGTGGATAAAGTTCAGTTAAATCGTGAATCATCCAACACTTTCACCTCGGAGATTTTACGAGACGGCAAAATTTATCGTCGTCAAATCGCCCGTTGGATTATTAGACTCTGTAAACAAACGCTTGTTAAATCACAAGAAATATTGCGTGCATAGTGGAGGGTGATGCGCAATAAAAAAAAACATACCATATTCTGTGGAAATTGATTTTTTGGAAGTAAAGTTATGTGGCAGGTTTTATAGTTTTTTTCATGCTACACACATATATATTATATATACATAAGTATAACCGATCATTTAGTTGGTTCATTTCTTTTGTAAATTTTTTCCTTTTTCTTCGTCCATAGCTACGGTAAATATATTAGAGTTCGCCAGCAGATCATTATAAAGCATCTTACCAATGTGCATACATTATAAACACGCAAGCTAAAACACGTGCATATATACTAAAAATTACAATTTAAATACCCAATTCCCCCTTTAACATAACCAAATCTCCCCCGCGAATTTAGACGCAAGTGAGGTTATCTTTTTGTTTTCATCTAAACGTCTTATTTTTATGTGCCATTGAAATTTCTCATCTTTCTTTCCCACCGACCCTCCGGTGATTTGTTAGTCACGCAACGATGTTTTGCAGATTTTCATTTGAAAAATATTATTACATACATATATAATGCCACTAACACATATAAAATTGAATGTAAAACTAGAACTAAGCTGTTTGTAATTTATTATTTCATTCTTTTTTATTCTAGAACGATTATATAACTGATTACTTTTCGTTTATTTTTTTTTGTTGCATGTTGAAAAGCATCATTATTTACGTAATTCATTTTTATTATATTTTGTATTATACATTTTTCATCCTGCATGATTAATATTTTGTAAAATTATTAATGACGTTGGTTTAACTTTGATTATCGAAACAGAAACTGTTGCATGCTATTGATCGTGATGAGGATATTTATAGAATATTTGATGAAGGAGTTGAGTAGTGGAATATAATAATATCGAGTAAATGGGAAGTTGTCTTGAATAAACGTTTATAATTTCGAACTTAAAACTGGGAAGATAACATGGATACATATTAGATGAAATTTTTTTTTTTTACTATTTTTGAAAAATTCGCGAAGTTTAAAAACAGAGGCAAAAAAAAATTTTTTTTCGATAAATCACTGCGACTTCGCAAAAAATTTTTTTTTTTCTTTTTTCGTGGTAGGGGCTATAGAAGAATATATACAAAAGATTTCCTGCACATTTGAAGAAAATCGGATGAGTAGAACTTGAGATATCATGTCAGCCAGGACGCAACTTTTTTTTCCCCCTCCCCCAATTCACTGGCATGTAACACCTTCAATTTTCAATTTTTTTTTTGCGGTTTTTTTATACATAATTAAAGCATTAATAAAACTTCTGTAAAAAAATGGATGGTGAATGTACTTTTTGTTTTTTTTTTATCCTACTCAGAAAAAACACTTCAAATTTCACTCTGTAGACCAGAATACCCCCTTAAAACCATTTAATCATTCATTCAACTATTTTCCTGCGTGAACACAAATTATTGTATTGAAAATTGATATAAAATCTGCGTTAAAAACAATTTTGAATGGACTTCTACAATACTTATTTGTGTGCCAATAAGGCCGTAAAAATCATAAGGTCTTGGTGCATATATAATTTTTTATGCGAATGTCTCAAAACATAACGTTTCACGAAAGAAATTATTTAAAAATATTATTAACTATTAATTGTGACGCTAGCCTACAAAATTCTATTTACCTATATAACAAGAGAAGGTTAAGTTGCTACACAGTTTATCAACAAACTTTGTTTCTGTTTATATTGAATTGTAATAAAGTGAACATATAAACGATCAAGTATAAAATTAAAAAAGCAAAATGAGTGATAGTGATAGTGACAATCCTACTAATGAAAATGGAATAGCCATTAATAATTCCCTGTCTAAAAGTGATATTACACTTGCAGAATACAAAAAATGACACTTACCATAGCATACAATAGCAAATAGTAGAGAAAAGTGTCCTAAAATGGATACCACTTTTTCGATTGTGTATTACTCGTAAACTACAAACCGGTGGGTAAAAGTAAAATTGGTTTCTGAAACTTCAGAAACACTACTTTCATACTGGAACACTCAAAATAGCGTTCGTTTTCACCATTTATTGCATTTTTCAAAATTATAAAAAAGGTCATTTACCATTTTATCCTCACTACAATAGATAAAATGGTAAATTTGAAAAAAAAAACACATTAAAATTTATTGAACACAAATAACAATCTTCAATTTCGAAACTAAACATAAAAAACAGATAGAAAATTAGTATAATTCAATTTATTGTTCAATATATAACTGTCAATAAAATTTTTTATGAAATTATTAATTGATTATAAAGTGGATAAAAGTGACATTAGATATGACAGTCCGAAATTACATTCCGTTTTAGACAATGGCTATTTTTACCATTTTAAAACACTTGCACCATTGTACAAAATAGAATTAATCTTTGTACTTCGTGAAGTGGTGGCTTTCCACCCATCATTTATTATTATAAATGAATCTTATTACTTCAAAATCAATCTCTATGGAGAAAAAGGTTATGTACGATTAATAAGAGTGAATGAAAACATATACGACGGAGCCATATCTTGGACCAGGAAACAGGAAAGGATACTACGGACAATTTCAATTTATTTATTCCCCAATTAGCCAAATAGCAGCAGCAGCAATAGTGATGAAGATGGAATAACAAGGCCAATGAAGTCAGGATCAGTAAGAAATAAATATGGACAATGTTCAAAATAAAATATGTAAGTCCGGATCCATGATTAAAGAAGAAGCAGCAGCAATGATAGTTAACCATCTTCAATAATATTTTGGAGAAAGTAAAAACAACCACTACCACAAGAAATCATTTAACCTTCAAACACGCACATGTTGTCAATACAAAAATCAATATGATGTATAGTGACGAGTAAGTGAGATGAATGGAGCTGCAGTGTACGAGCGCCTATGATATTACGTTTGAAATTCGGCCAATTATGAGTTCGCGCCAAAAAAAGTCAAGATGGAGGATTCGGAAGAATCCGGATAATTACGGACTTAACCGATGATTTATCCAATGAGAATCGGTAATTGGGTCGATGCTGGGAGAAATTGAGGAAGAAAACGCTGCCGAACATTTTGGACGCCATTTCCATGGATAGCCTTCCGAGTGCAGGGTGAATGTAAGTATGCTGTAAGAAGTCATAATTATTGTAAAAGCGATATTGTGTGAGAATATTGTGAAAAGTGTGATAAAAAAGCTGCTGAATTGTTTAATTAATATTGTGAGTAAAGCTGCGGAGAAAGTTGGAGATAGATTGCGGAGAGTGAGTTTGAGTAAGAATAGATTTAATTAGACACGAAAGAGTTCAACACGTTGTATCGCCGTTATTGCCGGTTAAAACACATGTTGGACGCCATTTTCGTAACTAATCCACAGCGCATCGATTTATCGTTGCTCGGAAGTCGTTGCAATTATTTTAATAGATTATCGCGAAATTATTGTTCATTATTAAGTAAATTATCGTTTGTTTACATAGTTCAATCCGGATATTATTATTATCATTGATACTTTTCTTTTTATTGGTCCGGAAATTAATTATTTTATTTATTATTATTATTATTATTATTATTACTACTACTACTTTTGGCACAGCCGTAGACCCGTCACCGCTCACGCCCAAATTATCGTACAAAATAAATTATTAAGAAGTCGTTATAAAAAAAAATATTAAAGAAGCGTGCGTCATATAAGAATTAATAAAAAATTGAACTACAGCAAATAATAATCACAATCAAAGTTAAACCGTTTGTCCAACGGCCCATAAATTATTATATAAATTCAGTGCGTGTCACTGATGATAATATTACTCTTATATTTTGTTAGATCTGGACAATATTATGTTGATTAAATAATAAGTTAAATGAATGCATTGTGGGGAAGTATTATTTCTCATGTTATAATAAGTCCGGATGATGTATTCTTGCGCTTCGATAAATGTTATTGCTTGGTCAGCGAAATTCTTTAGATACGAGGCGCTTCGCACCTCTCATTTATTCTTTCACCAGAGCGTAGGAATACTCATAATGATGCATTTTTTTATGAATTTTAATAATTAAAGTCAGTCGTAGTTAGAAGATAGAAAAGAACACATGTGAACCCGAAGATTGACAGTTAGTGAAATAAAAAGAATACAAGAAACATTCGTTAGCTTTAAATTGCAAATTTGAATTCAATAATAATTATAATAATAATAGTGAAATGTTGAATATTATTAAATAAATTTAGAATATCTTACTTTTACAATTAAAAAATGTGTTTTCAATCACGGCATAACAATTTATATTAATTATTCATATCATTTTTATATTCGTCCAATCATGTGGTGGAGCACTCGTTTCTAGTGGCAACTAAAACGCTCTCCGCAGCCTCGTATTTATAGTAGCGAAAATACGGGTAGTTTTCAGGCCCCAAGTATCACAAAATAATATTTGCACAAAAATATTTTAAAACCATGACTCCTAATCAATTAGTATATAAGCGATGGCGGTGACAGTTAAGCTGCCGACTACGAATAGATACATCAAAAAAGTTCAGTTCAAATCACCAGAATAAATTCGAAGTAAGAGGACGTGTCGAGAAAAAGGCAAACGAATAGGAGTGAAAAGTGCAAGAAAGCAAGAAAGGACTAAAACGACAAATAAAAAACGTGAAAGAGAAATAACAGGAGAAGAGAAAAAGGAAAAAGGATTAGAAGAAAGAGTAGATAAAAGAAAGAAAGTTTTGGGGTTAGGAAGAAAGGCGCGCAAAAAGCAGACATAAGCAGCGAAAGAAAAAGTGGGTATGCGCGTGGAAGCGGCGCAAAGGAGAAAAGAGGGAAAATTGAAAAGGAAAAAGTAAAGGAGTGCAGGAAAGAAGAAAAAAAGGAAGAAGAGACAAAAAGAGAGGAAGACCATCAAAAGAAGAACTGAGACTAAGGGAAAGGAGTAGAACAAGTTCAATAGGAGACCTACCGACAAGGAAAAGGGAAAGAGAAGTAAAACCAAGGAAAGAAGGAGAGAAGAGAAAAAGCAAATCAGAAAGCAAAGTTGACTGCCCACCAAGGAAAATAAACAAAAAAGAAGAGAGAAAGATGGAGAAAGAAATTTTGAAAGAATTAAAAGAAATGAAAGAGGAAATAAGAGCAGGAAGAATGGAAATGGTAGAACATATAAGAAAACTAGAGGAAACATGGATGGAAAGAGAGAAAAGAATGGAAGAAAAAATAGGAGAAATAAAAACAAGATTAGCAAAGATAGAAATGAAGAAGAAGGAAGAGCAAGAAACAAGAGAAGAAGGAGAGGAAGAGGAAAATAATGCGTGGAAAGAAATAACGAAAATGAGAAATGAAATGAACAGAAAAGAAAAGAGAGAAAGAAAAAGCAATATAGTAATAAGAGGAGTGCAATATAATGAAAACGAAAATAAAGAAGAAAAAATGAGAATATTTATGGAAAAAGAATTCGAAATTGGAAAAGAAATAGAAATAATTGAAACAGTAAAAGCAGGAAGAGGAGATATAGCCATAATAAAAATGACAAGCTGGGAAGCAAAAAAAAAGTGATGGAGGAAAAAAGAAAGCTAAGAGCAGGGAGAGACAAAATTTTCATAGACGACGACTTAACACAGGAAGAAAGAAAAAAACAAAAATACATAAGAGAAAGAGGAAACAAAGAACGGGAGAAAGGAAAAAGTGTAAAAATAATAATTTCTTTTTACACAAAACCTCTTCGGACTGAAGGCATAAGTTTCTTGCTTTCAATTTAATAATTACTATAAACCAATCGTAGTTCTAACCCCACTTAAAACTCCTCTTAGGTTATATCCATAACTGCAGGTAGCACAGAATAATATTTACTAACAGTGGTTGTTACGTCTTCACCGAGACCATTGACAGTTTATACCCGCGGTGGACCACATAAGTGTGTTAATTATATGCAGCCCTCCCACGAGAACTCTTGTTGACAAGATTTTCGTGTCATAATTTTTCAGGAGCCCAAGATCGTAAAGTTGACTAAACGAACGCTTACACAAAACACCGCGCGCGTTAATAGTCAGTGATGTACAGATTACTTGATCGATCAAGTACCTAGTTTTGATGTCATTTTCCAGGCCGCAATACTTGGTAATCTTCGCCTGATGTGCTCGGTTGAGTTGAGCACGTTCACCAACTACCTGAGCATCGACAACTATTGCCGCCGTCTCAGTTTTGATGATACGGTCAGGTTTCAGAAAACCAGACTCGGTGTTAAATTGCGGCTCCTTAAAAGGAACCGACTCTTTGTCTAGCCGCCTAACCAAATAGTCGATACACGCGTCATGCCCTTTAATGCGTGCTCCTTGTGTGCGATGACTTTCTTGCAGAACGTGATGTAATGTCTCTGCGCCGTCACACCCGGCTCGACAATGCCGTTCACGAACGCGTTCTCTGGCCATTCTTGCTCTTAGTGGAATGGCGTTAATGCGGAACTTGTTCATAAGAACAAAGTCTTTGCCACTAACCAGAAGACTACCGTTCGCCGCCCAGCGATGTTGTGTATCGATATCACGTGAATGCTCCAAGGGACGGCCATCGTTGGACTGATACAGCAAACGCTTAACGCGCTCACTGTAAGCCTTCTGCGAGTCTATTTGCGCAGTTCTATTCATTTGGCGTTGTGATGTATGCTTAATCTCTGAGTTGACAAAGCGCCTGATCGTATCCAAATCATCTTCGTCTTTTGCGGCAGAGAGAATTTTTCAAACGACCAAGTCGCTGCAGGGGGATGATCCAGCGCAATGATGGAATGGACAGACCGCCATCCTTAGAGTCAGCGTGAAAGTACGCATTGGGCACGGTCATGTGATAGTGCCAGCCATTTGCGAGCTTGCGAGTTGTTCGTATCGCAACATCAAGTTTGTTTAACAAACTGATATTCGTATGACTAACTGATGGTAAAGCGATGGTATGACTGATGTTCGCAAAGCAAACAACCGCTGCTGTGATTTGAGTGGAGCAGCCGTAAGAGTATTGAGGTCGGCCTGGAGCTTCACAAGTGGATTCCCCAGAAGACGACCCTCAGGTGTAAACAATACTCCTAAGTACTTCCATTGGTCACTACATAAAAAACTGCTTTGCAACTACCACTGACTTCTTTTCCTTCGGGACATTTTTGCTCGTAACGGTAAAGCATTTTGACGCGTTCGTATTGAGATCACACTCCGATAGGTATTTTGCTGTGGAATCCAGAGACATCTGGAGTCCCACTGGTGTTGTGGCAAATAAGACCAAATCATCCGCGAATCCGATTACATTGAGAGAGGTGTTACCGACTTTAAGACAGACTTCCGGAGGAAGTCGTGAAAAAAGCCCATCTATAACAAGGTTAAAGATCATGGATGATAAAGGTTACGTTGTAATTTTGAAAAAAATTTATAAATTGACGATAGATATTAAGTCGGGGAATAATCGCGTTGTGGATTGACCATTATTATGTTCATAACATTTATTGAAGATGTTTGATAATAGTACAAAAACGTTTGATATCATTTGTAGGCGTTTGATATTGATTGTAGTCCATTGATAATTGGTTAATTGTTCATATTAACTACTAAATTCATGAATTCAGGCAGAATCGATAGTGTTGATCGGCGATTTCCTGTAATAACTTGATTTAAACAAATACTTGATTTTATTTCCATTGGGGAATCCATTGTTAATTGTAATATTTATCACCATACACTCACTTCCAAAATACAATAAACAATTAACTATTTACCGGTCAACTGTCACAGACGGAGTTTGTTTTTGTATATAGATATACAAAAACAAACATTCAGTAGTGATTTAGACACCACTGTGAAATTATTATAGTTCACCAAGATGGGAAACGAGAATAAGAAGTCGGTGAGAATAAATATACGTAAGAAAAAAATGAAGGTGCATATTACGTGTACCGGGTGTCAACCGGGGAAGGGGACAATTTCCATAAATGGACATTCCGTTGAGGGGTTCGGGCCACCTCATCTTGTGTACCGATTGAAAGACCCTATGCGACGTCTGGGGGAGGAACGGTTGTCCAAACTGAACATAAAAATGCGGGTGATAAGGGCAGTGACGTCACCCAGATGCTGGCTGTACGGAAAGGAATTTTCAAAGCCGTACATGCATACAATAAAAAATATGCCAGTCAAGAAGAAATTAACGAAATTGAAAGAATCATTAAAACTTTCGATGAAAATTTTTTCATCAATTAAAACACAAACTATATTCAATTTCATCTTTGTCCATAGAGTAAATCTAAAAAAAAATGAATGAGCAAAATAAAGATATAGATATACAATAAAATATAGATATACAAAAACAAACTCCGTCCGCGATAGTTGAGCGTATACAGATATACACTGTGTATAGCCAGCAGCGATACAGGGCCCTCATAGTACGATACAGGACCCTCGTAATGCAGTAACGGCTACGGCTATGCATTTTCAGCGTGGAGAGGGAAACCGTGCTAGTTGCCACTAGAAACGGATGCTCCATCACATCACTGACTATGATTACAACAAATGAAAAAAAATTGTGAATCTGCACTGTGTGCTCATAGTGAAAGTGAAACTTTTTGTTATATTGAATTTATAAAGAATATTGTAAGGATTCAAATGAAGTATTTACAGAATGATACCCACTACTGTTTGTATATATATATTATTCTCAATTTATTTTTGTAATCTGTACATTTTGTGTAGCTGAGGCAGTAGCTACA
>JAQQBR010000004.1:352625-374648 GCA_030347285.1 Microctonus hyperodae
AAGTGAGTTGATTACGTCAGATAATTTTACTTGTATCTAATTAATAAATTAACTACTTGTACGAAATTAATATATGAATTGAATTTCATTCCAGAATTTAATAAGACGGCAATTGCAACATTGTTTCAAAAAAGACGAACACGAAAAAAATAAAAAAAAGTCACAAGGAGACGATGGAGATGTATGATGAATTTCTTAAAGTATTAAAAAAGCTAGCAGAAAAATAATCGAAAATCCTTAATTTATTTATGTAAATGTTATTTACAAAAAAATACTTTTTATATTATATTTCATAAAGTTTAATAAAAAAGTGAAATTTGAGTTTCAATAATTATTATAAGACTATCCAATAATGTATACCTACGATTTTCGTAATTTTATTTAAAATTAGAAATTATTGTTGTTTCAATTGTCTCACTTAATCTCTCAGCTTCATTTTTTATTTCTGGTGAACGCTCGAAACGACCCGGAACTCCGTTTCACTTGGGTACATGATTGTAACGCTTGCAATCAAGTAGTGGAATGGAGAAAACGTAGTCGTGTAGTACGTACCCGTAGATATACGATGCCGCGGACCGCGACACGCACGTACTTACGTAGTGTCTCGCTCCGCAGTGTACTTGGCGCGAGACACAACCGTGTTTCTTGATTTCATTTTTGTTTAATCATTTTTTATACATTTTTGCAAAAATCATTTTTTTGCACGTTAAGGGCCGGCTTTAAGCAAAAAACTCTCACAACACCTAGCGCTACAGCGCGAAACCTAGCAGCTAAATCCAACTGAAAACAAAACCTCGTGTAACTATACAATTATCGAGCAACCTAGCAACACGATCATAACACACAATGACATCACTGTTGCTACATGTCAAATGGATAAATAATTATTAAACGATTTTCATTCTTTTCGACATATATGATCCAGTTACGTGAATGTGCTCCAAGAGAAACTTATTTTTTCATGAAATTCTCCGCGAGCTCCTGAAATCAATTCAAATTGGAATCACTTCATGTGTTGGGGTTGTGAATGACGTGAATTTCATACAATTTTCTAACAGTAAGGACAATGTCAGGCAAAAATAATGTTGAAAAGTTATCGGAAATCGACGGTCACATTGCCAAACATTACAATATCGTCCGACGACTCGGCAAAGGGGTAATTTATACACATATTATTAAAAAATATCATCTATACTTTTATAGATGATACTAACATTTCTGAGGTTAAATAACGTACATATTTTTATGTTGAACACATGTTTTATATTAATGCATCAACGTGAAGCCAGTTAAAATTTGTTAATAAGTTAATCAATATCTTACTTTCTATCCCGAACGCTAGTTTCTATCACAAATAATTTAAACAATTTTCGAAAAATGACACAATTTTTACACATTGCTATTCGATTGTTTATAATCTTTCTCTTTTGATTTATGATTAATAGGCTTATGGTATTGTATGGAAAGCTGTGAATAAGAGGACAAAAAAGATTGTGGCAATGAAAAAAATTTTTGACGCTTTTAGAAATCAAACAGATGCTCAGCGAACATTTCGCGAAATAATGTTCCTCTTATCATTCGCCAATCATGAGAATATTATTCAACTGATCGGACTTCATAAAGCCAATAATAATCAGGATATTTATTTAGTTTTCGAATTTATGGGTAAATCAAAATATATATAGCGTTCATTCATATAGCGCATTTAGTATATTACATTTTTTATTTACATCTAGAAACTGATTTACATAATGTCATTAAACGTGGTAATATTTTAAAAGACATTCACAAAGTTTTCATTATGTATCAATTGTTCAAAGCGATAAAATATATTCATTCAGGTAGTGTCATTCATCGTGATTTGAAAGTAAGTTTATTGATATTCATGAAATGACTCTAACATTATTCACGTGTACTAAACATATTTTTGAGTAATATAATATTTTCAGCCATCTAACATATTATTGAATACCCAGTGTCACTGTAAAATAGCCGATTTTGGATTAGCTCGTTCAGTCACACAAGTTGGTGAAGGTGACAGTGAAAGTAGTGGCGATCCGACCTTGACAGATTATGTAGCAACTCGATGGTATCGAGCACCCGAAATACTGATCGCCTCAAAAAGGTATAAATACAGATTCAAATCATATTTTGGTGTACTTATTAGCCTTATGAATTATCAACTAGTCAATCATTTTATTAGATATACAAAAGGTATCGATATGTGGTCCCTTGGTTGCATACTCGGTGAAATGTTATTAGAAAAACCACTTTTTCCTGGTTCCTCAACAATTAATCAGGTTGAAAGGATAATGGCAACCTTACCACCACCAACGCCAGAAGGTATACTAATGATAATAATTATTGAAAAGGATTAGTTCATTTGAAATTTAGTAGGAATTTAAAAATAAAATTATTATATCATAGATATTATGTCAGTGAGTGCTGGATATGGGTCAAATTTATTGGAAAAAATTCCTGATATGCCACGACGTACTTTGCGTGAACTTTTTATTAATGTTTCCGAAAGTGCAATAGACCTAATTGACAAACTTATAATCTTTAATCCTACTCATAGGCTGACGGCAGTTGAAGCTTTGGAACATTCATATGTGGCCAAGTATGACACTGTATTTAAGTATCATGAAAATATGAATAAAAAATTAATTTCTTATGTAATAGTTTTCATCATCGTGCAAGTGAACCTGAATGTAGTACTAACGTGATTCCTCCATTACGAGACGACGTGCAACTTGCAGTTGAGGAGTACCGAAACAAATTGTACTCAATGATGGATGAGAAACATCGAAAATACAAAAATATGTAAGAGAAATTATTTCTTAATGGAGGAAGGCGGGGTAACATATATTTTCAGACCCATCCAACCTCGTCTTTTCTTATAAATTAGCGGACATATCATGAAAACAGTTTTTTTATAGGGTAAAACACACATTTTCTGTTAGCTCAAAATGTAGAAGCCGCCGTCTTTCAGAATATATTAAACAAGATACAAGTAATACAGAGCAGACGAATGATTCGACAAATAAAAATTTATATTTTGCTAGAAATGACAATGGGAAAGTAAAGAAGAACGAATCACTCAAACAATCACAAATAAGCAACCACAATGGTAATTGATAAGTATTAAAATGTTATTTATCACGTTAAATCTAATAAAATCACTTATTATAGAAAGAAATTCCATTTCCGAATGTGCCCGCAATTTAACTGATGACAAATCGCGAACTTTTCTACCTGGCTATGCGATGAGCTATCAAGATTATAATCATCAATCGCATCACCACCACCATCAACAACTACAGCAATCACAACAGATGCTCATTAAATCTAGACATCCAATGATATCGAACCACATAACTGAGGTAAACAGGTATTTCATGCGGTTTTTTATGTGGTGCATATGTATAATAGTGTATATTTACATAAACCTTTGATAGTGAAAAAGCATAAATCGAAATTGTATCGTTGCAGGCTACTTGCAATGTGGGATGTATTTAGGCACTATCACATCTTGAAAATATATTTGGTGATATATATCACGTCAATTTAATGCTAAATTAAAACACGAATAGATTTGATTCGTACATATTACGGCAGAACCGCGTAGCTCGGTTTTCATTTAATTATTAGCATTAATTTCCTTGAAGTTCTGTCATTATTCACTAAATGGTAAAAAAAAATTAAGAGTATAAACAAAAATATGTTTCTTGCAGTGTGGACTTACCAGCCAATCCAATAATGCAATGAATTATTTGAGATTGCGAAGCGATAAACCCCAAGTTATCAACAGGGTTCCCAGTTCAACGATCATAAACAATTTAACGAGATATTCTCGACCTAATCGACTGAGTCAAGAATCCGTAATAGAGTCTAAAAGTAACCTCATGAAAATTCGGAATAACATAACGAAACATTTTGCATTTAATGATGCAAATCCGCGCCGCAATTCATCACAGACTCAAGTTATACACAACTATCTCAATCAAACAATGCCGATGATTTTGCAATCAGGTAATGCAATATATGGATCCAAAATCAGTTATCAGTATGATGGAAATAACATGAACGAAATAATTGGTGATGTTGAAATTACTCGTTGTCGAACGCCCGAAAATCATTTAAAAAATAATACTATTAAAAAATTAACAACAATGCATTCAATAAATGATTGTAATCAGAATCATAGTGTAATCAAAGCTTCAACATATGAAAATTTACGAAATCGATTAATCAAGTTGTAAACCCGCATTCACACTTTTTTAAATTTTTGGTCATATATACTTCTGGACAATTACACTCTTAGCTTAGACCATGGATTGAATGAATTTATATAGTAATTCCACTAGTCACATGTATATTTTCAATAAAAAAACATATTAGCAAATTCTTTCATACGAATTGTGAATATCACACACTTAAATTAATGTAAATTATTCATACTAACTCTTTATTGTCCCTGGTGAAAATATTTCTTCACATTTTTCAGAAGATAATCCTGCTTTTCCACGAAAAATTGTTTTTTTCCTCATTATCTATTCGCGAAAAACTACAAATAACTGAATTAGTAAATACAAGTTTGAACTTAAAAATTTGCCGAATATACACACACAGGTTTGCGGAAAATGCGTAAAATTTGACATGTCTGTTAATTATTATAGATTATAGAATATAACGCTTTGTGTTCAATCACGTTGACCGCTGCTACTTTAATAATCGATTATACTTAGATATAATTGGGAACTGCTTAAGTTCAAATCCCCCATAATGATTTATTTCTCTTATCAAAATGATACTAATCATTATTGAACTGAATTAAATCATAATATATTTGTTTAATAAAAGCGTACACAATTAAAAAATATACAAATATTGTAACTCCTATGTCTAAAATTAATAAAATAATGAGATTTGATAAAAAATTATATTGTGAATGTGATCGGCCGTTTTAATATTGAGATAAATTGCATATTAGTTGTAATATAAAGATTTATTAAATAGCGGCATAAATGAGTAACTTATACATATAGTAATATATAACTCATTGCCTAAGCATGGACAGAACTTGAATAACACAATTCTTACTATATTTCCATAAACGACTAATAATAATTTAACGAGAAAGTCGTTGACCGCTATTGGGTCAACCAGCATTCGACGAGTTCAATCTCGTTGCAAACTTTTTCTCCTAATTAAATTGGATTAATTACCTATCGATCAAATTAATCAGTATATAATTTTTGTATTGGAATTACATTAAAAACTGTAATGCAAAATTTACATACGACTACAAATGTTAAACTTATAAAATGAATGAATTTTTTTTTATGAGTTTTATTTCTAGTTATAATGTAGTGCGGTTTTTCTGTTGTTTAATAAATTATAGTATTAATAGTAAAAAATGTGCAATTATGCTAATATTTGATCAATATCACAATTACTCATACCAGAGTTTGTGAACAATATTTCACTGATCATCACGTCTGAAGCATTTTCACAGCAGTTCAACAGTTTTCACAACACAATGTATATCAGAGATCAATGAATTAGGTAATGGTTTTACATTGACTACTTAATACATTGTGTTTTTCAATTATTGTAATTAAACACTTGAAAAAAATTGCTTGCAACTCTGACGTTTTATCGATCTACACGTGACAAAGGTAAAAAAATAATTTATCTCACATAGATAATCTATTATTTGATCGTGTACTGAATGGAATTTTCACGATCAAGTAGTAAAAATTCTGCAAAAAAGTTGCTGAACTCCTCGGGAATGATGGAATATATTATTGGTAGAGAATTCTTTCCCATGAACAAATTAATTTTTACAAAGTGAATTTTAAGCGTTGAGCTCCAAGTAGTGCGATCGCATACTTCAAATTTTATGACGAAAAATCTCAGCATATTTTGAGTTATGTCGACAACTAGACAGAGTACAAGTTTACTCTTCAGATTTATTGACTTGTTGCACTGCCGGCAACTGATGGCAGTCAGTGAGTCACCACCGTACGTATTAAAACTAATAACGCTTTATATCACGCGCACTGTTTGGGTCTTTCGTACTCATTCGAAAGTGCGGTGGCGCTGGTTGCAGAGATTTCTTATTATTTATTTTTTTGACATGACACTCCCAGTCATTGAAGTATTGTTTGTTTTAATTTATGCTGAACAGTGTCACCATACCGAATTAATTTCAATTTTTCTATTGATATGGAAAAATCTGGTGACATTGTTATAAACCGTTCACTCGCTGGTGAAAAAGACAGAACGTATTATTTTTACAAAAATGTCTAAATAACCGGATTTGTATGAGAAATCTACCACCGCAAATTTTTTAATTTTTGAGTTTTTTGAAAAAACTTTTTTTTTTTATTTTATTTTTTCTTACTGGTAAAATCCAAAATAAATCAATGATGATTTTTCTCACAATTTTCAGAAGTAGAAGACATAAAAAAATATTTTCATTATAAATTTCAGGTGAAAATCCGATTTTTAACAACAAAAAAGTATGATTAAAATCAAGAGTTTGGCCGTGTTTTTTAAAAATGCCCACCGCCAAATTTCGTCAGAAAATGTCTTTTATATTTCTTTACACAAGAATTTTTTCAATGTTTTTAGAATGGTGGAACATTACAAAAAAAAAAAAATAAAAACTAATTTTTTTTCAAAATCTTACATTTAAACGCACTAAAATTTTTCTACTGGTAGAGTAATACATAGAAAATAATTTTTTAACTAAAAATACACAATTTACTCGTAACTAGTTAGAAAATTGAGAACTGTACTCCACCAAAAAATGAAGGGCATTAAAAATTATTGAATTGATTTATAATAGTTATTTGTGTGTCAAGGCCGTACAGTTGATCTTTTCGGCAAAAAAAAAGTCATACGGTCTTGGTGCACTCATAACTATTATGCTTATGTTATTATTTTAATATTAAATCGAATATTTTTATATAACATAAAATTTTACGTATTCAGTGTAAGAATACCTTCATACTTTAGGAATATCTATTCTTCAATTCAAGAATCAACACTATGCGAGCATTCCAATTATATTGTTTTATAATCGAATATATGAAATTATAAAATTAGAACCGCATCGAAACATTCTACAACAAAATTCTTATTTTGTTCAACGTGCAAACTTGGAACTTATAGTTAAACATTTTATTAATTCGATACTTTACCATTTCCAAGAAACATTAGCAAATTGCAAAGTATCCTTACCTATTGAAATCTTCGACAAATAGAACCTATCCTGTTGTCACTTCGAACAAACTATAAAATTGTTAGCTAAAGTCAACCAATCAGAAATTATGTTTGAAACAGCTGACCAAAATATTTAAACTAAAGTGGGAATCGTCTATAAATTCTAAGACACAACGAGCCTCATGAGTTCACGAGTTTTATCAGTTCTACAAATAATCAAGTCCATCATCAAAGCCGAGTACAATAATCGAATCAATAATAGCCACATCAATTTATTCCAAGCCCGTGAGCTGTGGAGCTGAATCTAAGGGCATCATAGAGCCAATTCAATCGTGATCGAAGTTATAATATGAATTCGAAATATATCGCATAATTGTAAACTCGCAAAATTGCATAAAAGTTCTCATGCATTTCATATTCACATGTATAATTTAAGTGATATGAATATAAGCGAAATCAAAGATAATATTCTCAAATAACTTTTTGCAACAATTATAACTTATCATTTAACGTGTGACGTCAATAAAATAAGATTTAATTCATGTTCTTCAAATAGAACACCAATTATTCACATCCAACATCTTTGCAATTCAGCTGCGCATAGTAGTGACAGGCAACAATCTCCTATATTCAAATAAATAATTTTCAAATTGAATTAAAATACATCCAAGATGCAATAATATATATGGAAATCAATTGTCGCACAGACGCTGAGTTACATCCAAGAAATATCTATGTATGCATCATCTTTTACGCCATTCATTTTGCAATACATCCGACTCTTCTCCAGAATCCCATATACATATACTTCATTTGATGTAAATAATTGATGATATTTATTGTTAAAAATATAAATAATATAACTTATCAACAAAAAATTTTGTTTGATATATAATATGAAGAGACACAGTTATGTCTGGCGTTAAGTTGATGAAATCAAAATGATGAAACTGTATGCATGCATAAATTCAATGAGCCAATAATGGATACAAACGAAAGTACATATCCAAGTCATGTAGACACTGGCATGACTGCATATTTATTTGCCTTTTTTCCGCGCCAAGTAGAAAAAAAATTTCTACACTATCGGTCCAACTAAAAAAAGACAAGTTTATGTACCGTAAACATATTTGTATTTCTCGTCAAGTTCATAGTAATAATGTGCGTTAGTTTGGAAAAAATGATATAAACTAATATTGAAAATCAGTATCAGTTTTTTTAATATTGATATGAACTGGAGTATTATTTAAAATTTGTTTGAAGAACAGTACTGCCGTGTATCGGTATGAATCTTTTTATTTTTTTATGATATTCCGTTATAGATACGGACATAAAGGATGTTATATATTATATCTCTTTATATATGATCATATAAATTCAATCTTGTTATATTCTATTACATGTCTTCATATGCAAACTTGAATCAATCTTTATGAGGAACGCACATCATATGGAATCAATTATGTATTATGCGATAATGTTAATTGATATATAGTCTAACATGAACTCGGGCATGATCATATAAATTGAAATTTTCAGCTAATCATTTATATATAATGCAAAATTAAATTTTTTAATGATGTTCTTAAAAGAAAGCTGTTTCATTTGAAGTTTACATTAAAACATGACGCATTTATGTGTGATTCAGATGGATTTATCGAAAAAATGAAAAAATCAGAGTACCTCGTAGCATAATTCGCAAGATTCATACCAAATTGGATTAATCTAGAGCAAATCTTGCATTTTCTTGCGAATTATGTCATTAGAATAGATAAGATTCAAACTCGTACAAATATATTTATTTTCTTTCCAGATCAGTTTTACCTCATTTAATGACAGTCTATATCTGTTGCACATTCACATGTCCTCTTGTTTTTATTGTCCGATTTTTCATCCCCATTTTTTTTTATTCAATTATTTTTGATTCTGCATCCATCATTCCTGTGAAGAATTGGTAAACAGAGCATTCAAAATACATTTGAAGGTATATAAATTATGAATATTGAAACCGGCACTATTGAATAATTCGAGTGCATTAAAATAAAGGCAATTGTTTTTCTTTGTAGCCACGTATAGAAAATCTTATGTTTCATAAAGAAGAATTTATTTTTTAATACGTGCAAGTATGTATGGATCATTATTTTACAAATCACACGGATTTCAGGAAAAAAAATTTTGACTTCTTCAAACACAATAAAAAAAAATTTTTTTTTGCTTCATTCAATAACTTCAGTTGTCAAGTGTTTCAGGACTTTGCCGAAAAAAAATTTTTTGTCAACTATATCCGCATATGAATTTGCTTTCAACCTTTTGTACTCGAAATTCATTATCACCAATTCTACTGATGCGAATAAAGTTTTCTTTTTTGTAATTTTCACTTCGTCACATTGACTATTAAAATATTAAAAAAAAAAAGCAATTATTGTAAACAAATGCAAAATAATATAACAAGCCAATTTTAAAATGGACACGAGCATGTAAAAACCATTTAAATAATTGAATTGTTATCATTTTTCAGACATGCATAATAATTTTTCTATTCAAGACTTATTTGGAAGTCAATGTAATAAAGTAAATAATGCAAAAAAGACAACTCCAATCGGATCAGCAGAGCAGGAAACCACCAATTTCGAGCGCAAGAAAATTATTAAAAATTCATCAAATTATCGAAGGTTCATGTGTGAATTCTCGAAAAAAAAATTTTTCCAGCAAAATCTTAAAATACGTGTCGATTAATTTTATGTATGAGATGCGAAAAATTTTCCGATGATTCAAAAACATCAAGATCCAAATAATGTGCGTTTCGTAAAACGACCCATCTTGTTATACAAGAATAATTCGTTCCTATGACTACAATAAAAAAACTTATTCCGTTATTTGTTGCAAGAATGTTTATCATTTGAATGAAAATGAGATGTTGCTTACAATTTAATTTAACTTATACATTATAATTGGTTGAACTATTTCTCATATTTTATTCGTTGAAAATATAAGTGAATTTTAAAACTAATCATCGTGATAATGAAATCTCATTGTTTTTAATGCTATAACTATAATTTCTGAGTCTCATTATATTTATTTGCCAGGTTATATTAAGCAACTTGAATTAAAAATACTGTACAAGAGTTTATTCATGAATATCCTGACAAAATTTTTCTACAAGCTTTCGCTTTTTACGCCCGCCCGATTACACTTAAAATTTAATCCAAGTAACTCGATTCAAGAAAATGTAATTAATGAGAACTCAATATATTTACCCCTTGGATAAAAATGTGAAATACAGTATTAAATAATCCCAAAATTAATCTATTTATTTCTTCTGTTGATTTTCGATGTCAATCTGTTGTTTTGTAATCATTCCATTTACTATTCATTAAGAACATGTCACTGTTGCACACAATCCATATACAGTTTTGAACCTTATTTTGTAGAAAGCAGTTGTTTACAATCGTTTACTCATTTTATTAGCATGAACATTAAATGACAATTACCATTTTTGACATCTGTATTTTTAGACAAAATCGTTAGTTTTCAAGGTTCTTTCATTCAACTCGTCACATCCACTTGACTTCAATTTGGTATTTACAAAGCAAACGTCATTTTATTTGTTATACAATTTTCCTTATTCAAGTTTTCTCAATTTTTTGTAGTTGTAAATCCTAACATTATAAGTCTCCGTTTATAAACAATTTCATAGAAAATTTATATGATTAAAACAACGTAGATAATAATTAATGGCAAACATAATAAACAAATTTGTACAATTTATTATGCCCGTCTTAGAGTTATTTTTTTATCGATCAATTAAACAGGACACACAAACGTAGTTTGATCATAATAAAATTAAAATGAGGCTTTTATTGTTCATGCTATTGTGAATCACACAGTTAGCATACTGATATTTCAACTTCGAACATTTTTCTTCTTGATTTATTACTACAAACGTTCGCCAATTATGATTACATTCACAGATGGGTTACATGTGATGGCATTCGACCGGTGCTTAATTTTCATTATATTATTTATATATCCATAATGTGAGCACACTTATTTATGAATCACTTGAGCCTGTCATTAAATTGCTCGATGTCCATTATCAACATTATACAATTTTAGGTAATGACATTTCGATTCATAATCGTTTGTATCATGAGAAAAAAAACTGTTGATTTTCTACCACGTTGAGACCTCATATGAAAACTAATTTACACGATTTATAATAAAAGTATTCGCTTATTCATTAGTCATAATTAAAAGTTATGTGTAGTTCTTGATATAGAAGGTAATTCTTCCAGAGAAATGCAGGCGTCACTGCAATAATTTATGCATCACTTTTATTGCCGATACGTCATTATTTTGAATCTATCATTTTCCTTCAGAAAACTTTTCCCGCAAACACTTGATTTTATGCACAAAATACGTTTCTAATGTTTCAGCACATTTGAAAAATGGTGATTCCTTCGGATTATAATAACGACAGTTGTCAAATATCTTCGTCATATCACCAATGAACTCACTCAACTTTTTGTATGACTTGTCGTTTATTCTCAATTCAATAGTTTGAAGATCTAAAAGTATTTTTACGTCAATAAATGAATTATATTCATGGTTTAAAATAAGAAAAATATTTATACAATTTTAAACACTTACCCATAGGTTCTTTTATAACTTTATAATAATCGGGCGCTTCGTTTGGATCTACAGGTTCCATAAACGGCCAAGCACTCTTGTGCGCCTGAAAATGCATATGAAAATAAATCATTTTTGAATGTTTTGCCATCTCATTGATAAATAATTATGTAATTAAAAATGAAATAAAGTAAAATATCATTTTATACCTGAATTTGTTTTATCAATTTCTTTAATAGATCAAGATCTTTAGTGTCAAGATTTTTCATGTTGGCAAAATTGACCGATGAGTTTCTTTGACAATTTGGACATACGTATTCATCAATGTTGTCAGCCTCTGATTGAAGGATACCTACACAACGACCATGGAACCAATCTTGACATTTGTCACAGCAGATATAGAACCTTAGAGAGAGAAAAAATGACAGTAGAAAAGATTCTAAATATATATATTTATCTAAGAATTAGTTCCCAAAAGAACTTACTGAGATTCATCGTAGGGTTGCTTGCAAAGACAATAAAGTTCTTGAGTATCTCGAGCATGTCGACACTCTGTGCATACGAATTCAGAAAGAGATTTACTCATTTCTTCAGTTATGCCAACGCACTCGCCGTGAAACCAATTATTACATAGATCACAACCAACATAAAATTTGGTTTCATCATAAGGCGTTCGACATAAACAATAGAGTTTTTCTTTCCTGAGACGATTTGTTGAAACGGATGATCCACCAGGTGGTGTATTACCTTGTGACCGATATTTTTTCGTTTTTCCACCTCGACATATTGGGCTCACTTGCTGCAGTGTTTGAGCATTTGTTTTTCTTTTTGCACTTCCAATCTTCACTTCATCCTGTTTATGTCTCTCTGCTTTAGTTCGAGTCGTTAACTCAACAGATAAATCTTTTTGAATATCGATTTGTAATTCCTTTTCTAAAAGAGCCCGTTTCTTTAATATATCTTTTTTCAGTAATTCTTTATGTCGAAATAATAGTACTTGCATGCGCGAGTGTGCCTGCTGCTTTTTCCGTGCTTCATGTACGTCTTTAAGCTTTGCTGCGCGATTCTTCTGTGAATCATTAACATCATCGAGTTTTTGACTTTTTGGAGGTTCCTTAGGTTCTGGTTTGATTGCAATCTTTTTTCGTGGCGTCTCTCCGTGATCTATATCTTTTTCATTTACTGCTTGAGTGTCCAGAGGTGCCGCCATAACTGGAGTAGAGGTCACACTATTGACTGGTGCTGGTCTTTTTCTTGCTGGTGTTCGAGTTATTACTGTCGTCGAACTCTGGTTTTGTGTACTCACAACAGAACCATCAGTATTACCTTTCATTTGTTTTTCCTGATAGCGTTGGAGTTGTAATAATTTTTCTTCAATTTCTGGATTAAGATTCTCTTGTTTCAGAGCATTTTTAATAGTTTGTTGAATGTAGTCAGGTGTTAGAATGAATTTATTTATGGGCTCACTTGATTCATTAGACGTTAATGCTGATTGTTCACCATTCACTGTGGTCGCATGCTGTAATTCATTATCTGGAACATGTATTTTACTAACTTGTTGAACAACTACCTTGGGTTTATCACTTTGGTCCAAAGTATTTGTTGTCTCAATACTGGTATTTTTTTCCACTTTTGTAGATGTCACAACTGGAGTTACTACAGGCTTTACTACTTGTTTTGATGGTGTCACAGGTGCTACTGATGGTGGAGCTACTGTAGGAATAGTTGAGGGAACTTGAGATGTTGCTGGTTGAACTGCAAGATATATTTTGGTGGGACCAAGCACACCTTGTTTGCCTGTAGTTGCTTGTGCTTTTAATAACTGTTGTTTCACTTGCTGTTGTACCATTGTCAATTGTTGAGCCGTAAAATCTGCGCCTTGTAATCCTTGAAGTACAATTCTTGGTCCCTGATTTGTTTGAATAACTTGCGCTGTAACACATTTGATAACAGTGCCGGGTGGTTGAGTGGCCAGTAGTGATGCTTCAGCATTTCCTAGAGTGGTTGTTACTGGCGTTGCAGTTGTCGATGTTGTCGATGATGTGGCAACTATGTTATTTACATCCGTTTGAACTGTTGTATTAATGGGCATTGATGTCATTGTTGATGCTGAAGTTTGAATGGATGTAATTGGTGTAGATGGCTGGACGGTCACTGCTGATGTCTTTGGTGTGCTTGCACTTTTCACTACGATTCCGGGGCTTGTGGAATTCAGATGAACAATTTGATTTCCTACAGGTGTACTTCTAATTATCACTTGATGACCAGTGACAGTGGCCAATTGAGCTTTGCCGCTCACTAACTGTTGAGCTAAATTTGCATTAGTGGTAACTAATTGATTAGCATTCATTACTTGAGCACCTGTACCAATAGCCTGACCTTGAACTCCGATTTGCCCGACATTTGATGACACAATAGTGTTTTTGTGTTGTGTTGTAACGCCACTTGTTGAATTGGAGACGACTGACATAACTGTTGCTTTTACTCGTGGAGTTTGTGGCGTGACGTATGAAGTTTGAGGATTTTGTACAATAGAATTTTTGATTGGTGTTGCTTTTGCTGATATTAGTTTTGACATGACTGTTTTAGCGTTGGTTTTTGTTGTAACAGATGTTATAGGAATATTAACTATTGAAGTAGCCGGAGATGTGGCTATGGCCTGGCTAGTATTCAACACATGAAGCTTGCCATCAGGCATTTGAACGAGTTGTTGACCAGGCATGAGCCCACGAACTTGAAGCTTACCATCAGGTCCTCGGAGAATTTGCACACGCTGCTGAACGTGTTGAATCGGCAAATTCGGTGTCCCGCCAGTTTTTATCAGCGATTGTTGATTCGTATTTATTGGAGATTGAGACTGACCTGTTTTAGGTAAGATGCTCGTTGGTCCCGAAACTACACGAGTTGTTCCATCTGATGATTTTGTCATGTAGATACGACGAGTACCAATGAATGTTTTATTTTGTTGATTCGGTGTTGTCAATAGCGATGTCAATTGCGATTTTCCTTGAGACGTATTAGGATTTACTGGTATAGCGACTTTTGAAACAAGTTTAACTGTTCCATCTTTAATAAATAATAAAAAAAAAAATTAAAAACAAATATTCATTAACATAACAAAGAAAACAGATATACAATATTAAAAATTAAAATACCTCGATTTGAATTTGCAGCAACTTTGAACAGCTGCGGCGATGCATTAGTTGGCGTTTTTATCGTCTCCATTGCTCTTTTTTGCTGATGCGCAGCTCTCTGAATTCGTAATTGCTGTTCAATCCTTTCTTTGATCTCTTCTGCAGATGCTTTACCACTCACTTGATCAGCCATACTAGATGAATTACGATTGGCACCGAGCACTACTGTTTGTGGTGCGCTAGAACGACTCCTAGTAATAATCTGGGCATTAGCTTTCTCTAACCTACAGAAAAAGATACACCAAAAAGCATTGGGTTAGTTAATTATCGGAAAGTTAAATGGTTAATAGGAGATTCCATTAAATGCGTTTCATTTTTACAACCATACACAACATCTTACCTGTCACCGTACTGCTTTATTTCCCAAAGTTCAAGTTTATCTTCATCCACCCATTCTTCAGATACCTGAGGTTCAGTGCTCTGAGGCGACTCTGGACGTTTTCGTTTTCTCAATCCACTTCTGATTGATGTCACTTCTCGAACTTGCTTCGGTAGCTCTAGTGGGATAACTACTTTTCTTCGTAAATATTGAGTTCTGTCCATAAATTGTCCCACATGTCTGTGTTTCAAAATTTCCAGTGACATTATTTCAGTATCAGTGGTAATCTGATGTTTCCCATCAGCAGAGAGAGGCTTCAGCATCATATCATCCCACCTCAAGCATGCCCAGACTATTCTTAACTGCAGTGCAGCAGCAGAAAGAGACCGTAATCCTACCGTGCGATAAAGCCAACAAGTTTTGAATAAAGGCCGTGGACACTGATACGGCCATACTGATAGATTCGCCTGTAAATAATTTAAATCATTATATTACAAAATTATCACCAAGAAATATTGAGATTAAATTGCAATTACCTTTGCTAATTGATGGAATCCCTGTACTGGCGTTCGCCCTCCAACTCTCGCTAACTTCCTGAGCTCATGCTGAGGCAGCAGAAGAATACTTCTATGCTTAGTTTTGGTACAAAATGTTGAACAAAGTGGATATTTTACTGGTGTTCGCTTTTTCTTACGGTCAGCTAAAGAAATGGCAACTTTCTTCAAATAAACTTTTCCCTCTGTATTTATCCCGGAGTAAATTCTTTCAGTACCATCGGCGTTAAGTTCTTTAGCCATCGTACATCGCTGCACTCTTCTTCCTCTTTTATTTACAATCATCAATGTTGAGCCAGTGTTATTTTTCATCGTAGTGGCCATTGTGAGCCCCGTAGAATTTATCGTATCACGATCAATACTATTTGAAATATTAGTTTTCACCGTTATTGGAATATTGCTTGTTGTTTCCGATTTACATTCATCACTTAGTTCATTTTCTAATTTAATTCTTTTAGCTTTAGTACTATTCATGCCCACTGACATATTTGTTGCAGCAACTTCTTCAGAGCAATGAGTGGCAAGAGCAACGGCCGACTCTAAATCTCTTCTAATTGCATCTTTGACCCCTTCACCTTCTTTTTTTATTTCTGTACTAGCTTCAAATGTTGATGACCCAGACGGGGGATTATTGCTATTAAGTGCATTTGCTTTGCGAAGTAGATTGACAAGGTCACGTTTAAGCCTTGCTTTTTGTAAACATATAGGTGAGTAACATGTTGATGTTAAACTTTGTGGAGTAATTGGTGTTTTTGTTGCCGGTCCAGACATATTACAAAAACGTGAATAACAATGATTTCCTTTGCCTAGTTTCATTGTCATAGCATATTGAGTTCGAACCTGTTGAATACGTGTGGCTACTACCACAAGCATTTCTCTGGATGATGCAGGCAACGATTTGGTTGGCATTTTACCTGCTAAAATACTCTGAAGTGAAATATCTGATGTTTCATCACTCTCTTCATTTTCAATATCAACGTCACCCTTATCCTCACTTTTTTGCAAAAAAATTTTGCTCTTTGACTTTTCTGTTTGTAAGAAACGACGTTCTTCAAGAAGCTTCAAATGAGTTCTCCGTGATAAGAAGTCGTCAATTCTTGATTTCTTTCCAATTTTGGGGTAGTGTAATCTACCTGGCGTCGTTAAAGCTTTCATAATATCAATCTCCTCGAAGTTTTCAATAGGTGGAAAAACTTTTTCAATTTTCATTCCTGCAAGAAATGAAAGATTCATTTTCTTATCAAAATGAACACTTTTTTCATCTTTTTTATGTTCTACTTCAGTCTTAATTTCTTCATCTTTAATCTCTTGTCTCTCTATAGAATTTTCTGGTTCAATCTCTTCTTTTATTTTCTTCACCACAGGTTTAAAATCTTCTTGTTTAACATCTTTATACGTTTTACAATATTCTTGTAACAAAAATTCATATGTTGGCGGATCAAGTGCCAAAATTTTTATTCCACCTTGATCACGAATTTGAACCATTATTTTTTGTGCACCAGCTTTCAAACCAACTTTGGTATTATCCACAAATTTGTAACGACGACTGGCAGATATCCAAAGCCAACCCCACTGTCCATGAACTCTATATTCCTCACCCTTTTGTTTCCAAATTTGATGTTTCAGACCCAATGAATATTTAACAAAGTTATAAGTTAATCTATTTCTTTCTTCTTCATCTTCTTTTTCCTTCTTCTCTTTTTTATCTTGACGTTTCTTTTCTTCTCTCTCCAATGCCGTTACTCGCTGTAATTTAACATGGCCCAACTGATCATGCCATACGCTAGCAAATACAACAGACTTGATGCAGGCTTGAAGCACAATCAAAGCTCTTGCAAAATCTCTTGGATTGACGCAAGCCCCAACTGCAGTAGTCCATGGTTTTTTCAATAGCGCCCAGTTGGGATGCATAAATGGCGATTGGATATTGCTTTCAAGTTGCAAAATGGTTTGTCTTATTGTATTAACAAGCAGTGCTCGTGTACCAGTTAAACTCCCTACCCATTTAAATTCTGATGCTTGAGTCAAAGAAAATTTGTGTGATAAATGACGCTTTTTGTCACGTTCTTCATTTCTTTGTAGTTTATTCAAAGCAGTTTGATTTGTGCTATATTGATTAACATACGATTTAAAATTGTTATCGATTCCAAGTTTAAAAAGATGAGTTCCTGTAGCGATTTGATGAGCTTTTTGTCGGGTTAAACGAATATTTTCACCGTTATCATCTTTCAAATTTTTATCGAGTTTATCCAATTCATTTACCGTACGTCTTTTCAGGTCATCCATATTAAAAGTTCTTGGTGTCAAGGAGCCTGTTTTCGATCTCGTCACAATGGTATGCTTTTTACCATCTTTTCCAACTTTTTCATCAGTTTCATCACAATCATCACCAGTATCTGACAATAAAGCAGATTTTGATTTAGTTTCCATATTTTGAGCGCTTGATTCAGTTTCCATACCATCTACATTACCATCATATTTCGTTTGTATTTTGTTAGATTTTTCTGAATTCACGCTATTTTCTGGATCTTTTATATTTTTTTCCGGGTCTTCAAGATCCTGACGCTGCTTCTCTTTCTCTTCCACTGCTGCTGTAGCTGCCTCCTCCTCTTGTCTTTGTTTCTGGTCAGCTTTTTCTTTACGCATCTTCAAAATTGCAGCATTTTCCACTTCCAAATACGAACGTTTGTTGCCTCTATATTGATTTGTTATTACTTCTGTTAAATCCATTTGTCTAATAATTTCATCTTTGTAATCAGACAATTCTCGATAAAGCGCCACTTCCATTTCCGTTTTATCCAAACAATTCATCAATTCTTCAAACTGTATAGATGTGCTGTAATACCAAACTTCACCGCCTTCGTTTTCAACAAATATGCGGCGTGCAAGGAACCAATATTTCCTACCATGACGATCAAATCCAAGATGTTCTTGACGACATAATAGACCATTTTTTTCTACATCAGGAATACAATCAATAACCCCAGTGACCTTGTGGGCTTTACAAGTATTACACTGCCAATCCTCTGTAGGTACATCATTTAATGGAGGCTCAACACATTCTAAATGAAAAACTGCTGGACATGTTTCGCAACATAGTAAATCACCAAGACGATGACAAACTCTACAGTGATCGTCATAGTGCATATTACCTTCGTGAAGTAGATCCTCTCGTACTGGATTTGTAATAAGGAATTGATCTGTAAGAAATTGTAAGACTTTCATTCGATTTTCAATATTACAAAATGGATATTCGGTGGTAGAGAGAATTTGAAGGATTGATTGATCAAAATTTTTATCACTTTCCACATAAGATCGTAAAACTTCAGGCCAAGTCAGAGGATCAACGAAATACAAACTAACGTTCACAGAGTCCTTCTGATCTAATGGCCCAAAGTGAGTTTGCTGAGAATCTTCCTCTCTTAATAATGCTTTTATTAGCATGATATGAATCTCTGCAAGAAGATTTGTTTGATCTGGACAAGTTATAGCAGCGCAAAAATCTTCAAACTTGAAGCATGAAAGGCGCACAAGTGTCCTGAAATGTCTCAAAACTTCGTAAACAGAGAGTGATGACATGACGTATTCTTTTGGTACCAAAAGATCTTCAGATGATTTAGGTAAAATCAAGGGCGGCAATTCTCGATTCTGAAGCCAAAGTGGCTCAGGACTGGGTGGCCGTGCTTGATTTAAAAGTAACTTTTTGTTTGTACCACTAGTATTGCTAAAACTTGAAAGCGAAAAATCACTATCACTCGAGGGTTCGGGCTCACCAATTGACTCTGATGTTTCACCATCGCTTTGGAGAGGGTCATCATCAATATCGCTTTTTTCACTTGATTCATCACCAAAATCTGATCCATAATGATATTCAGAATCATTATATTCCACATTGGGATTATAACCGCGACGCTGATACGGCCCAGAATGCACACCACCTTTCCGTGGTCTGCCACCTCTTGTTTTTCGACTTCTCGTACTTCTTTTAATTTCTTCATTCTCTACTGGTGATGTTGGTCTCGATGCATTTGGCGTACTTGGCTGTGAATTCGGTGTCTCTGAACCTTTATTTTGAAGATATTTGGGTTTTTTCATAAGATGATATTGAAACTTCTTCGGTCTCTCCATGACAACCGACTTGGGCGGTCGTCCGCGTCGTTTAGCTCCTCTTCCCGTCATTATTTATTTTTGATACTATTAAAAGTTGAAAAAATAATCAAAGTCAATTTTCACGTTATGTCACTTAGCACGTGGCTTGTAAAAGCCCGCGCTTGTAAACAAATATAGTTGACACCACGGTAATAAAGTTTAACCCATGTTCGTACCCTGATCTTTGCGCCATTTTTTTGCGCATTTGTCACGTGACCAAATAAAAATTATCCATAGTGCTTCGTATCCCACTCAATTCACTATTCTCAATTAATTTTAATTTGATTTCTACCTTAAAGATGGATAAAAATAACGAAAATCTCACTAATACACTTCTTCACATCAAATAGAGCTCATGAATCAAGCTAAAAACCACGTTAATGGGCGCCTGCGACGCGAGGGAAGCGAGCGAAGGGATCACACACAGGCAGTTCAACATAATCACGAAGCCTCTCTCTCATTGGCCATCATTTCACCGCCATGTTGTTCATCTGAGTATCTTGGAGCCAAGCTATTGCAAGTTATGAAAATTTTTCCGATCTCACATAGTCACAAATATGTTTTCACTCGATATTTGAACTTGGAACCAGTTCAGTTTCAATAAATTATTTTATTAAGTATATGAGCACGTATTAACGTATGATTTTCGGAGACTAAAAAGTTGTCCAATCGCTATCGTCTCTCACATCCATAAATGTTCATGCAGATGCGACACAAGACGGCGGCACTGGCGTTTCAACTAAAAGAATAAAGGAATAAAATGTATTTTGCACGCACTCGAATAGAACAATGTATCAATTATAATATATTAATCGTTTGCTATCAAGTTTTTATATACATTATTAATAATTCACTGTTAGCAATAAAATACGAATATCATGAAGACACTGTAATTGTGGAACACTGTTGTTACCCGCGAAAAGAACGCATATCTAACTTTAGTACGTTTAAAGTCTCCCAAGAGGGCACCATTTGTGGCATCGATTATAATTATTAATCAATTGTTTTGCAAGAATGCAGGTTTCAATGAACTGGAGTTTTCTTAAAACAAGATCCTGAGCTTTGATACCCCTATATACAGATGACACTACCGTTGATTTCCATATTCTATTTTAAATTAGCATGGAAACATACTAATTTAAAACTATCATCACGCACACGAGTCTTTTTTTTCTGTTGGATTACCGTTTGCTGGCAATTGAGGTGGCCACTGGCGTCGCTAGTGGCCACCTCAACAATGTTAGGACGGGTACACACTAAGCGAACGAACAGTTGCGAAAAAAATTCTTTCGGTTAATGTGGATTGTGAACGTATGACAAATATTTTCGTTCACAATCGCAAGGGTTTACTCGCCAATAACAGTAACACTTATGCGACATATGTGAATATTTATAATATTCTCAAGATAAATTTAAATCATGGACTGAAGTAATTCAATTTTTTTAAATTTTATCGAATAATATTAAGTATATATTTGTTATTCAATTCGCTACAATTTCCGCGATTCTAGCGAAAATGGACGAACGTCGATGAAAGAATTCATTTGCATTTGTTTGTTGCAATGTTGGCGATAAAGCAAATTTAATATCGAACCCCAAACAAATTTTTTCGCCTTCATTCACCTAGTGTGTGTACCGGCTTGATTCTATGCTAAAGTTTTGATATAGCCTCAAAATCCAGCTTTGGAGCATGAATCGTGTGAAGCAACTGAAAACCCCATTGCCAGCATATAAATCAAGCACATAATCCAGCAGAAAAAAAACCACCTCATGTGATTGTAGTTCTAGGTGCAAATTATCGACCCAAAATATACAACGAATATAACGGAATCCAATGAGAATGCCAAATTTTATACATATTCAATGTTTTCCAATTACGAGAGCACAGGGCGACAACGTGGGTCATGGTGGACGTTCAGACAATTTCGGCGGGGTTTTTGAAATT
>JAQQBR010000004.1:416358-428089 GCA_030347285.1 Microctonus hyperodae
AAAACTGTATGAGTTATCATGTCGACCATGCCGGCAAAAAACACCACAAAATTTTGATTTTTTGTACAGTTTAAATACAAACAATGTTTAAAAATTATTTTCATCAATTCCCATTATTGTCCCTTCCAAAAAAAATTTTTCTTTTGACCGCTGAACATATGTACTCCCTTAATACACAATAATATTTTTTTATCAGATATTTATTCATAAATATTAATTCAATTTTATTTCTTCTTCATTTTAGGTATCTTTATTGGGAATGTTTTCAATGGATTTAACGACGGAATACGCAAAGCAAATTAAATGCAAATATTTAAATATACGCGCTGTGCCAGGCCTCAAATTCGATCATCCCGAACATTACCAATTTATTTTGGATATAATAAAATCTAAAGCAAAACAATTTGAGTATCATGAAGTTGAGGGCACTCATCATGTACACTTAAACGAGCCCGAAAAAATTGCGCCAATTATTGAAACATTTCTTGGTTTATAATGAGGAAATAATTGTACCTGAAATTAGTTTGTCGGGTGTATTGTTTAATTGGTCATTTTTTTTCTTCTTTTAGGGTCAACAAGATTAATTAAATATCGATAAAAAAAAAATCTAATCTTGTATATGATTGTCAATTTGTAATTTAATAATAGTTATGAAGTGTTTGATTATTTCAATCACAATTCCTTACAATGTAATTATAAAATATAAATTAGATTTCAATATTTTATGAATAAAAAAACCGAATGAATTATGAAAAATATTCCAATAACATACATTGTTTTATTTATTCAACAGAAATATATTTAACTATATGCACAAAAGTGACTGATATGACACAAATAGCAATGAAATACACTGTAAAATATAAAATACAGTTAATGTCTTTAAAACACATTGATAATGCATGAGTTATGCAATTTATTTCGAATAATATGGCCTAGAAACCAACGATATTCCTATCGTTCACATTTAACTACTTCATAAAAATGTCCTAGCTACACTTTTTTTTCACCACACATAATTATCAAACTAATACAATCTAAAAATTTCCAAATAAAAGAAATAGAATTGGATTAAATCCAATTGAAAATTAAGTTGAATATTTGTACAGATGAATCGAGAAAGGGATTTGGAATGCGGCTTTTATTTAATCAGCTGTGATCTTTCTGCTACGAAAAAATTATCCATGTTCGTTGGATATTTACCACGAGCTTTCAATTTAGTTATCGCTACATCGCTACATGGAACGACGTTAGTTAAACCTTGAAAAACTTATTGCTTCAGGCGTTATATCGAGTGATAGAATGGTAATGGCATTTTCCCGAATGATAGACTTCGCTTTTGGCTTATCAAAATCCATTTCAACGTGGCATATCATCAAGACACGTATATAAAATAAAAAAAAAAAAAAAAATCATAGGTCGGAAGTAATATAATTGAGCAAAATAGTCATTCGACCAGTACAACTATTGGAACACTTGACAAGAACGCAAGTTACAAATGCACTTTGTGACCATGCGTTTGTTTCAATGATTCACTTATTTTATTCTTTGGTTTTCATCTTGTCTTCTTTTATAAATTATCTATTAAACACTTATTATAACAAAATTATTAATCTGATTCATCGATCCGAGCGCACAATAAACTTAATATTTAATAGTTTGTTCGTTCGGCTCGAGTTATCATATTAATTTATTAATTAATAAGTGTCGCTGTTTGTTGTTACATATTTGATAAATATTCACGGTAAGTCATCATACGTTCTGCAAGTTCCTGTTCTGTTGGTGTAAATGATGTAAGTGTCCTCAAACGTGCTCTGCACATTTCTAAATCCTATTGTAAATTTATAAAATTAATAAAATTAATACATATATATCAAATGAAATTTGTATTTACTTTTTTAAATTTTATTTACAATTAATATTAATTGTAAAACTTTTTCTACATTACCATTAATAATTTTTTATTTCGATTTTTTGCTTCATCATTTTTTACGTACAATGATTTTTTTGGATCTCGTATTCTTCCAATATGTAGACACGACTCCATTTTTGTTCGTTGGACTTCACTGCAATATGTGTATAATATTACTTCCAAATAAATTATTTATTTCTTTGTAATTTAAATTAAATATAAAATACCATTTTTTCATTTCAGAATCCAATTTTTGTTCTTCTTTTGTATATTTTGCAATAACATGTTGAATATTTTCATTTTGCGATTGTAATTCCATTTAGACTTTATAATTTGTAGTTTATGCGACAAGTGTGTAATAATATTAAGTTATATATAGCATGATGAACCTGGTAACGTTGGTAACGCTATCGATTTTCATTTTTAATCATAAATTCCAACACTAATAACAGGAAAATAATATATTCAACATTTTAAATTGAATAATAATAACATTCTAGGTTATTTTATTTTCAATTATAAATAAGAAACAGAGTTGTAATAGATCTACGTAATATTTATAATACACTTGTTGGTTTTAAAAAATAAAATAATCAATTTGTTTCACGTTTCTCCTCACGTTTCCAGTACTGGCGATTTGGGCTAAAAATAAAAAAAAAATCAATTATGTCTCGTATTCAACCGACATTCTTTATTAGTATTATTTCAAATGACTGTTGATTGAAATATTAATAAACAATCTGAAAATGATCATTATAAATATATCTTAAATGATTAAAATGTAAAACTAAAAAAATAGACGTCATATGTCGAAAATAATGTCTCTATTTTCTAAAATTTATTGTACCAATAGATATGTATTCAATAAATAAAAAAAATTATATAAACCTGATTTGAGTGTGATAAATTGCAAAAGCCAAAAAATAAAAATATTCATACCAAAAAAAAAAAAAAAATCTTACCATGATATAAATATGTGTGGGCAAAGATCTTTCCAAGACTTCAATTAATTTACTTTTATTTAATTTATGATCTTCGTCTGTAAATAAAAATTGTTCATTATAATAGAAACAATATTTCGAATTTTCTACACGATTAATGTGAAGTAAAATAATGGAAGACATTACCAGGAGGTACGGACAATGAAAGTGTTGGTAAAGCAACAAATCCCGCGACCAAAGGCCGCAAAATCCATTCAACTTTTTTTTCATTTTTCGGTCTAACGCATATATCAATTTGTTTCTGTCCAGCATACATAAATGCATCGCTGGCCTCCATAGTGAGTCTCAATGTAAAAAGATAGTCTGAATAATTTTTAATAAAATACGACACACAAAGTGGTGTGCGTACCCATCCATGAGCAGGAATTTTAGCATCTAAACCAACAACAGATTCTTCCACCCACAATGGCGATAGAGTTACACTCGTGCTTGTCTCAACTCCACTATTATCCGTATTTATTCTCCTCCATCGTAATGTATAAACTCCTGTTGATGTTGGCTGTTCGCTTGCAGCCTTTGGTGCCACACAATAAGCGTCTGTAATTGATTCACCATCCCTCATAATGATACCTTTCAATAAACTCTTTTGTGTGTCAACATCATTACTTGCAATTGAATTACCCAATTCAACAGACGTGTCAATAATTTCTATTGGCCATGTTGATGTACAAACAACATGTGGCATAAGAATAAATGGCTCATTTACAAAGGATTTTGTCAATGGTTCAAATAATTGAGTATAAAATTGAGTCGTAACCTCAAACGGTTTTATAATTGATAATGAATACGTTATTTCTTTTACATGCTTAATTTCATCTGACATAATGTAATCTGCTTTGATGACAAAATTCCGCACGCCGATTTGATGAGATCTTACATAAACGACTTGATCAATTGAATTGTCTTTATCAATTTGATTTATTTCAATAGTGACAGAATTTTGTTTATCATTCATTGTCAAACTTAATTCAGTTGTTGGATCATTTGTATTATCTACGATAATTTGTTTCACTTGAATACACATTTTATTTATAATTTCATTAGATTTTATAGTAATTTTAATAGGCAACCATTCACTTAATAATGCTGGCGCTTCTGAATTTGTAGTAAGAATTAAATTCGATTCTTCCTGTTTAATTTCTGCGGTAATTAGTGGTCTTATAGCTTCAAATTTTCCACCACGAAGCTGTTGAATTTCCGGATAAAATCTATCTAAAACCATTAAATCACCGCCAACTGCTGAAAATCTCATGATGATACAATTTTCATCATTACCAAGATAAAGTGATACGGCAATTATTTGTATTTCTTTACCATCGGACTGTTGAGGCGCTGGAAATTCGCAAATAAATTTTTTAATTTCATTTGGAATAAATTTAAAATTCATTATTGATGTTTCAGTTACTGCGAAATCTGAATTACAGCCAGTTATACCAACAGTGACAATTATTTTAGAAAATTCAATTTCACCTTCATACAAATTTCTAACAAATATTTCAATAATCACCGACTGTCCAACAACGTATTTACACGATGAAAATCGTGTTTTGACATTGATAAATGACGACATATTAGTATCATCAATAATAAAAGTAAATTTATCAGAGCGATTGAGTTCAGTTGCCCATTTTTCAATCGCAAATGCTTTAGCATCGTCTGGCAAATCGGGCTCTGGTTGAGGTGAACGCCTCTGTAAAATACTGACAATATTCGAAAATATTGTTGCCCGATGTTCCAATGAAAATGCTGTAAATGGTCCAAGTGCTTCTACTGCTAATGTAACATAATCTTGAATGCTCGTTGATAAAAATGC
Source organism: Microctonus hyperodae (assembly GCA_030347285.1). Taxonomy (NCBI): domain Eukaryota; kingdom Metazoa; phylum Arthropoda; class Insecta; order Hymenoptera; family Braconidae; genus Microctonus; species Microctonus hyperodae. The sequence continues at coordinate 421,085 of JAQQBR010000004.1, forward strand.
TGCGCGTAACGCATTTTTTAATATATCAGTGAGTAATACCGGCCAGCGTTCTGTTCTATATTCCCACAGCATATGCATTAATAGCGTCAATACTTTGCCATAATCACGTGCATTATAATATTCAGCAGCCATTTGAACAACGAGTAATCGACGCATTCGCGGACATCGATAAATTTTAAATTGTGATATTGCATTACCCAATAATCCAATGATAATCATTGAATGATTAACAGTTGATTCACGATATTTCAATGTTTGAATCCCAATCATTTCTCGTGCTGCATCTGTTGGATCAGAGCTTAATTTTTCTGATTTCCAACATCTCTGTCCGTAAAATTCAAGTTTAGTTTCATCTGTAGATAAATCACCAAACGCAGACGGCTCCTGAATATTATCGCACAATTCTTTAAATGAAGCTTGTCTCAATCCCGCATGATCAGCGGCAAGTTGAAAATAATATCCTGGATGCTGTGTTTGAACTGGCGGTAAACCTTGTCTAATTGCTTCATCAAAAAGTTCAGCAAACATTGAATATTGATTTGACATCCATGCATGATGCTCGAATAATAATTTTTCTGGTCCAGTTCGAGATCTAAATCTGTCTGTATGCGCACGAAATTGTGAAATAGCGTCCCGTGGTTGATTTAAAATAAACATTAAACGACATAATTTATAATTGATAAAACTCGCGACGGTTTTAATTTCAAATGTATTTGTGTCCATCATTCGTACTTCCAATAAATTATTATAAGCATGCTGATAATGCTTTAACGCCGTATATTTATCCTGTTTGAGTTCATTAAAAAATCCCATTTTAAATTGATGACGAATAAATAAATATTGATGTGAAGACTTGTTCAATTGATCGCGATGTCCTTTAACAATGCGATATTGATGATAATAGAAATTTTGTGCCCATTCGTAAAAGGCAGTCTCCAGTCTAGATGTATATCCTAATAAATGATCACCATGTGGTAAAACATAAAGTGATTTTGCTGGTAGTTCACAAGCAGTACAAAGTGCTGTTGCTCTTTGAGTTGCAATAGCATCTTCAGATCCTGGTGGCGGAGCAATTTTTTGAATTAAAACCACAGCAATTTTCGTATTTCTTCCTTCTAATGAAGCTCTCAAAGCCTGGATTTTTGATGCACATTCCATTTTTTTTTCATTCCACATCGGATCGCCCCAATCAAGATCATAAAAATAAACAACGATTGATGGGACTTCATTTAAATATTTATTCATCCAGTTACGTTTTAAAATACCCTTTGGAATGTACCATTCATAAGAATTTCTCTTGGGTTTCGCGGTTGGAAATTCATGATTACTAGCAAGCAATTTAAATTGTACTGCTGCACCATCTGGTCGTCTATTATTACTAAAAGCATCCCAAACTGATCGATGCATTGTATTTGATGTGTCTAATCCACTGAGAGCTATCAATGCCAGTGGCTTGGCCACCAATTCTGCTGGTAAATCTGACATTTTCAATCTAAATAAATACAAAATACTATTATTTCTAATTTAAATAAATGTAAAACACTATTATTTGTATTGTTCTATTATTATTTGACTTATGTGACAAATGATTGAGGTTAAATTCTAATGAATATAAATTTTTTGTAGGTTATGTCATACCTTGGAAATAAAAATGGCTATGAAAACTCAAATAATTACTCTACTTTGCTGTTTCATTTGATGAAATGTTTTATATAATTACTTTATTTTGATGAAAAAATTGATTATGATGTTACACTATTTGACATTTTAGGTTATGTTCTAACCTCCCTCTGACACCACCTGAAAGGAGAGAAAGCGCTACTGAATGGTGTGCGGAATAAAATGGAACTATACAATAATCAACTTTAAAAAATTAAAAAAAAATATTATTTCAATTTGAAAATTGTATTTGTAAAATTTTATTAGTTATATTTTGATTTCTAATTTCAGAGAAATCAATTTTAAATTCAAACTCAGACTATATTTATTTTTGTTTCCTACAATAAAAAATGTTAATGGGAAAATTTTATGAGCTTTGTTATGTAGCAAGAAATTGATAAAAATTTTAAATTAAAAATTTTCGTATATTCTTGTAATAAAAACTGATTTTATAATACTTATAACATATCATCCTCATGCATAATCTATTTGTAATTTTAACAAATAAATGACGCGAATTTCAAAACGTGATTCCTCGAAGAATTTTTTTTCATCAAATTTATCTGATAATTTTAATATGAATATTTACTAAATTAATAATTACTTATATGTACTACAGAATACAAATAAAATTATATAATTAATGATTAAATAAATGAGTATTATTGTCCATAATTAAAACAATTTTTGGTACAATTGGTGTACAGTCTCTTATGGGCGTTATGTTTTTATCTTTTACATTTTATATAATACTTGAAGTCACTAAACATCAATAACTTAAAATTATTATTACTAAACATAATAAATTTCTTATGCCTATAAATATTTGTAAAAATAGAAAATGAAGTCTTATCAACTAAGTATAAGACTTGCAAAAATGCAAGAGATTTTTTTTTACAGCAATTCGCATAAAGTAATTAATAGATGATAATAATTGTACATTTTCAGTAGATTCCAACATTCATTCGTTTATAGACAATAGTTTTTTGTCTTATAAATAAATATAAATTAACTGCCCAGGCAGAAATATATGTCTTACACATAATAAAATTTCGACAAAAAATTTATCATTTAAAATCTCAACATGTTGCATAAACTTGTTCAATTGTTGAAATGAGATTATCCAGACCTAAGAGCAATCCCTCTTCATGATTGCCTTGTGTCCATGGTGATCTATGAGTCAGTCGTTTTCCATCGGGTACTTTATAGGTCTTGGCAAAATCAATAAGCCATACACCAACTTTATCCCCATCGTAAATCATAAAAATACTGCTACCAATAACCTGTGAAGATAATATAAAATAAATACTTGAATAAAAAATTATTAATTAATTTTTTATCTTTCAAAACTAAAATTTTGTACACTCACTTCATGTGTTTGAAAATAAATTGATTGTTCAAAGCTTATTCTCATTTTTTTTAATCTCTCCAATACTTTTTCACATATATTTTTACGATTTCCAAAAAACAATTTCATTGTTTCAGTAACTTTATCATGATCTTTCACTTTTTTAAGATCTGTCATTGGCATTTTTCCAGGAAATCTAATAGCTTCAATTCTAAATCCATGACTACGAGTAGAACTTTGTTCCTCTCTAAATTGCATATAACGAAGCTTTGTAATAGCTTTACATTCATGCTCAAAATTTGTTGGAGCATTTGGATCAACAGCTATCATTTTTTCATACAAATCAGATCGTGCATTTGTTTTAGATACTTCAGACTCTAAAAATGTTCTTGTACCAAGTTTAATATCCATAACATGAGGATCATTAAATCCAAAAAGTAAATCTTGTAATTCAATAAACGCATCGCCTTTATATTCCACTTCACGATAATATTTTGGTATATAATCATTTATCAAATTATCTCGACATAATTCCTCATAAACCAGTCGTTCAGTATTTTCATCAGTGCCTGCACGACGTTTCCAAACAGTACCTGGACCTGCAGGTGCAATAGCATCTGGATGACCCGAAAGTTGAAACCAAGATTTGAGACGATTTTTCAAAACAATATCACTTGCTGGTGCAGTAAGTTCAAGTGCATTCTACAACAAAAATTAATATTAATAATTTTAATTTAAATAATTATATAATTCAACAGATATTGTTTTAGATTTTTACCAAGGCTAAAATTTTCAGTGAAAGATCTTCTTCAGGCATTGTAACGTCAGAAAGCACTAACGGGAACTGGTTCAGATTATTTATGGAATTTATATCGTTTTGTTCATGAGATGACGACGAACTAGTTCCAGCATTATTCATGAGAACAACATTGCACTCATCTGCTCGTTGAGTTTTTCGCCATTGACGAAAGGCATTGACAGCAAAATATGTGCTTCCGGTCACATCTTTACTCGAATTTATCGATTCCTTCTTCAATGTCATCTTCGTTGATGTCGCCGGCTCATGCTTTATCTCTTCCTGATTTCGATGGTGCTTTGACGACTGCAAATAATAAATAACAATTTATATAAATACTCCCATATATTGTTTATATATTAATCATTCATATCATTAATATATACATACATATATATATATATATATATATTAAGAAATATTTTGAATGAAATAAAAATATTTACAGATTAAATGGTAGTTTTCTTTACCACGTGTTTGCGTAATTTATGAATGATATATTTAATTATATTAATATTGATAATGAAATTAAATAATTCATGTGAATAAAAATATTATCAAGTTTTAATTTTTGCTGGTAAATGAGTTAAAAAATTTTTTTTTATTAATTTAATTTTACGCTAGTTGTACCACAAAATTGATGATTTATTTATCACATATTGTTTTTAGTGTTCAAGTTGCTCTCGAATGGTAATTTTACAATGCACGTCATTAATTTTAATTTGAAATGCAAGGCTATTAGTCCCGTCTCTCTATCTTTCACTCTCTCTTTCCCTTTTTTATTCTCTCTCTTATTTTACCACCTCAATTCGAGGCCAGACATATAAATTTTGAATTTGGAATATTAAATCACGTATTTTTTGTTACATATGTGATTAATATTTTGTTTATCTGTTACTAATATCTTTCATTAAATTTAAAAAATTTCATATGAAAAAAAAAAAAAAATAAATTTTCATGTGATAATATTCAAGAAAAATACTCGTATTTTTGTAAATAATTTATATAATACGTAAATTAATTTTTATTGTTGATGCACTTTTTTTTTGCAATAATCAATAATTATTAACTAGTCAATTGAATTTAATCATATCAATAAAAAAACAAATTCACATTCATAAAGTAAACTATAAAAAACAAACATATAATAAAATGCAAATAAGAATATAAAATCCTTGCACAAGTCAATAATAAAATTATAAAACAAAATCAGATAAATAAACTAACATAAATAAAATTTTAAATTAAATATAACCATAATATTCAACATAACTTTTTAATAAAATAAAAAAAAAACAAATTTTATATTTTTCTATCTATTATTTTTTTCTATTATTTATTATTCTTTAATTCATTATTATTTATTTATTTCATTTATCATTCTGTATTATTTACGATTCCAATATAAATTTAAACGACAAAATAGTGAAACATTTATCATACACAGCAAACATGAAACAGACTTTAATAGGTAAACGAATTATTAACTGAAAAGTTCATGATAAAATGAACAAAAAAGTTGGATAAATAAAATCTAATAAAAAAAAATAATTAAAAATAATTTAGAGAATGTATACAAATAATTGGCAAGAGATAGAGAACGTGATTTAGAGACACATACACCTTAATAATCTCCAACATTTGTAGTTCAACGTGGTATTATTATACCTTATTGAAATGATTCCGAAGCAGTCGTTCATATTGATCCACAGCTCTCAAACACAATCTTGCTCTAAATGCCTCCATTTTAGGTTGCAAAGGTGCATGACACACACTGCTAGACATTATTTTTAATTACATATAATTAAAATGTTCTTTTTATAATATTTAATTTCACGAGTGTATTGAACCACACTCTGCTAAGTGCACACCAAATTCACTCAAATTAAATTATCAAATTATAAAATAGGTTATGTTATAATAATAGCAATAAATATTCGATACTTTATAGGTAAATTGATAATTATTTAAAATATAAATAATGATGAAAAATTGGAATTTAATTCACACATCAGCATATTATTGTTTGCCACTGGTTGAGCTCGAACTGAACAGAGCAGATGGAGCCAACATTATTTTATTACATTGGAATACTTGCGGTCCTCTCTAATAATGTACGTCGTCGTCGTTCACTATCTCTCATGTTTTCTCCCACTCTTAAATTACAATTGTCGATGTTTAATAATCCAGGTTATCGCTGTTTTCGGAAGCAATCATCAGTAGCAATGAAATAATGTAGAAATATTTCCAAAAAATATTATCTACTCATGACTTATGGTTGACTAACATCGATTTTCTTATCTAAAACAAATAAATGTGTATTTAAATTAATACAAAGCCTCACTATAAATTTTTTATTTAGATACTTAATTATATTTTATGCATAATTAATCGCTTTTTTATTTTTTTTAAATTGTCTTGACTGGAATATTTGTTGTGATTTATATTTTTATTATTGAAAGGATAAAAATCTTTCTTTTTTTTATTCTTTCATTGTTTAGGATATTCAATTTTAATACGAGTATGTATAAATATTAACAGTTGATATATTATTTTTTGGCCTAAAGATATTTTAGAATTTCTAATAAACATTTATGTTAAGGTAAATATTTTAAGTGAATAGAATATTGATAATATTGAATAAAAATATTTTTATCAATTATAGATTGTTACTGAAGACATAAATGCTTTGAAAAATATTTAATAAAATTTTTTTTTCTTTTCAATTTAAGAATTTTGTTCCAATGACGTGTTATTGAAAAAATAAATGCTTTGAAAATTATTTGACAAATTATTTTTTTTTTTAAATTTAGAATTTTGTTTCATGACGTTGAAAAAAATGTAATGTTGATTATTTGTTATCGATGTCGAAAGTTCCCTCATAAGTATATATTGTTGTTAATTTGTGTCACACATAGATACATGCACTGATAGTATTTGTATTTAAAATATGAAGTATGACGTTAATTGTAATATTTGTAATTGAGAAATAATGAAATGTACGTATTAAAAAATTATTTCGTCATTTGATAAATATTATAACGAATATACATAAATGACAAATATTTTTTTTTTTCATAATAGCCACATTTTTTTGGGTGTTTTTACATACGTCATACTTTAATTGTTGAATTTATAAAAGTGTAATAAATTATAATTTACAATTACAATAAATATAAATCGTAAATGCATTGATATTTCT
>JAQQBR010000004.1:455618-488342 GCA_030347285.1 Microctonus hyperodae
AAGACCAACTTCGCGGCCTTGGTACACAAATAACTATTTATCAATTTCCATTGTCATCCCTCTCAAAACAAGGTTTATTTTTTGGCCGCGGCTGGACATATGTACTCCCTTAATCGTAACTTTGATGGATTATATTCATTTGAGATATCTTAATTTGTTTTATAGGTAAAGTCAACAGAAAACTGAAACGTTTGCGAATGAATCAACGTTTGAGGAAAACTTTGATGCCAAAAAATGCAATAATGGTATTGAATGAAATGAAAGCTGGTGTACAATTTACATTCCCGGAAAATCAGTCAGTACCTAACTCACTATTCCTCGTTCATGCTGAGGTAAAAACTCAAACATATAATGTATAATAATTAAATACTCATTCATATAATACATTGAAATTTTTATAATTTCAGTTGGAGGGTAAAATTTATATTGGTCAAGGCTTGTCCAAGCCATTAGCGCGACAAAATGCCGCTGAAAACGCTCTCAAATCTTTACTATTAGAAAAAATGACGGCAGCTGCAATGAAAGCTAAAATTGATGAAGAAATGGAAAACAATCAATCAGTAAGAGAATCAGAAACTGATCTATCAACAATGGAAATAAGTAATACTAATGAACCTGATGAAATTCCATGGAGTTCATTGGCAAGTTTTGCCCTCTATAAACTATTCCTCGAATGGCAAAATCAAGGCACAGTTGTGCCTATACCACGACCTGGTGTGCAACAACCAGTGAAAACTAAACCTGATCCGAAAATGCCTGTAGAAAAAAAACTTCCGCCCAATGCCACAACGATTCATCCAGTTATGTTACTAAATCAAATGAGACCAGGAACAACATACGTTGAAGTTAATCGAATTGGAAATCCACCTAATACACTTTTTACTCTGTCAGTAGAAATTGATGGAAAACATTATACCGGCGAAGCGAAAAATAAAAAAGATGCTAAAAAAATGGCTGCTAAAAATGCATTACAGCAACTTTTTGATCTTGAATATCCTGAAGATAATGGTGATGAATCGAAAAATACATCAGAACAAATGGAAACTAATAATCAGGAACATTAATAAATATTTGAATACGTGCAGTATTCACATAAATATTGTAATCCAATAAAATACTTATATTGGGTATAAAATATTCGATTGGATACCGATCAGTATAGGCTAGACAAGAAAAATAAATATGCATTCATTACTTTATGTAGTATGAAATAAATAATTAAACCGAAAATATTGATTATTTCGATCATAATTAGTACTGTATATTACTATTAATCATGTACCATTAATATAATACATAATTTAGAATGTATGTACTGGGAATTATGTAATAAAAATAATTATCACCAAATCAACTGTGTTGATTTTAAATGTGTTGTCATAGCAACCCCTCAATCCGTTTGTTCTGTATTTGTTAGTTGCGATCACAAATTCACAATAGTATACTCGCATTCTTACGCGACTTCAATACAGTATTTACTATGCAGCCTGTGAAAATTGTCGTGATTGGGCCTGTGGGGGTAAATTATTATATCAAAAATAAAAAATAAATTTGTATATACAATTATTATTATTTGCAGACGGGTAAAACCACAGTAGCAAATTTTCTTGCTGATGCAACAGACATTACGACAGATTATCGACCTACACAAGGTGTTAGAATTCTCGAATTTGATACTGCCAATGTTAATGTCAAAAATAAGCATACTAAAGTTGATATTGAATTGTGGGACTGCAGTGGCGATAAAAAGTAAGAATTATCCGTTTTGTTTTTCATTTACAAATATGTGTGAATTTTATCAATCATGGAAAATATTTTGTTTATATATTTTCAGATTTGAAGATTGCTGGCCGGCAATAAGACAAGAAACGCAAGGTGTTATTTTTGTTTACAACCAAAATTCAAATGATCAAATTAAAATATTGGAGCGATTTCACGATTATTTTGTGATTCAGGCAAAACTCGAGTCGAAAAGTTGTGTCGTATTTTTTTTCAACTCTAATAAACAGTCAACAGACGTACCTAAACGAATATGTAAGTTAATTTTTTGCCCGTCTTTCTTTTATTTTCGTTGTTGAGTGAAATACTTTTTAATCAAATGAAAATTTATAGCTAATACCTTTGCAAAAATATCTCAAGTAAATTGCAATGTAGAAGAAGGTGGAAATAAACTGAGGACGGATTTTCAGGCTTTTTTAAGCACATTGACGACCAGGTTGCAAGAAAAATCAGAACAAGAGGAGAACAATATTTTACAGGACAATTAAACACTTTTGAAATAGAAAAATAAAATTCTTTGAATAACAACAATTTGTATTAATGGTGGGGTAAGCCATTAATTTGAATTATTTTCCCCTGTATCATTTATATATTAAAAATTTAACTATTGATGTTTCTTTAAAAATTCATTCAGTAGATCCCAAGCCTTTTGTACCTGACAAAGTGTTACTTCATGACTCCATAAAGTAGATAAAACAACTGTTGCTTCATTTACTTGCTCTACATTACTTGGCTGAACTTTCATTCTCTGCTCAGCTTCTTTAGCGCTCAAATTATTTCTCGCCATCACTCTCCTCACAGCCTAAAATAATAAATAGCGTTATGTTCCATTTTACATTTTGATTATTTAATTTATCTTTTAATATTCATAAATTTTAAAGGGGTACACATGTGCAGCAAAATTTCTTTTGGCAGAGATAAAAATGGAATATGATAAAAATTATTTTTAAAAATCGTTTGTTTATATTTAAACTGTTCAATATTTTTTTATGCTTTTTTTTTTAAATATTCGAAACTGTTTTCTCTATAGGCTATCAAACCGGATTTTTAAAATTCCAAAAAAATTTGAACTTTACAGCGATTTGAAAAACAAATATGCATTTTGGGTTATAAATTTTACACTTTAACTATATTTATAAAATTTTCGAATTATAATATCGAAAATCTGGCTCGATAGGCTATAGAGAAACTAATTTCGAATATTTTAAAATATAAAGCATAAATAAATGTTGAAAACTCAATGAGTTATCATGTCGACTATGAAACAATTTTTTGTTTAAATACAAATAAACAATGTTTAAAAATTATTTTTATCAATTTCCATTGTAATCTCTCTCAAAATATAATTTTTTCTTCTGGCAAGTTTTTGGCGTGGCGGGACATATGCACTCCATTTAAAATAATCCATTCACCTCGTCATGAGGAATTATGCATGTCCATATTTCATGACATACATGTTGCCATTTTGCTTGAATTAAAACTGCAGCTTCCATTACAATAATATTCAAGCCTTGAGCCTGTAATTTTTTCACTTCATTCATTGCAGCATCAAGAACCGCTGGCCAGACAACTTGATTCAATTTATCAAGTTGATTTTCATCAGCAAAAACAATATTTCCCAAGGCTTTTCGATTTATCTGACCATCTTCTGTTAAAATTTCTCTACCAAAGTGTTTTACAACACGATCAAAGCATGGCTGACCTGGCTCATATACAGCATGAGCCAATTTATCACAATGAACAACTCCAGCACCAAGAGATTGTAATTTTTCTGCAACTGACGACTTTCCACTAGCTATTCCACCCGTAAGCCCAATAATATATGGTATTAAAGGCTTTTCTCTGATATCCTGAAATAATATAACATCATATTATATATTAATTAAATCAAATTTAACATTATTTGGAAATACATACAGGTTCTTTTAATCGTGTACCAAGCAATCGTATTCTAGCATTACTCGAGCTAATTTTCGTCTCTTCATATTCATTATGATGAGTATCCTCCATTAATTTGATCACTTTGATATCCAGCGGATTCAATCCTTTTTGACTACGAAGTTCATTAATTTTTATTCCACCTCGTTTTGTCTCCTCGCTAACGACAATCATTTCCATTGTTGGATCATCCTTTGTAGGTCCGTACATATCGCTTATCAATACAACGTCATAACTCAAAGATGAATTTATATCTTCGAGAAAATCTTGGACAGCGTTTATTCTTCGCTCGCATGGTTCTATCAATTCATGTAAAATCTTGTCGGTGACCATATTGATATCTGTTACACCAATAGTTACTTTATTGGAAGAATGAAGAACAGCTTTGGTAAGCATAATTTTATGGCCATTGTGAAGTCTATCAAAAGTTCCACCAAGTACAACACTATTATAAATTTTTTCATCATCATCATCATCATCATCAATGTTATTTTCTTTAATCACTGATTGATCGTCATTTGCATTTATAACAATAAATTGACATGGTTTATTAGTATTAGACAAGCAATTATCAATAAATATTTTGGCGTCATCTTGACTGCAAGTCCTATCAAAAATAACTAGTTCAATAGGCCGTTTAGTGTTAATTATTGTACAATTTTGTTTTATACATGATAGAAGAACTCTGACGTCCATTTTTGTTAAAAATTTCGCAGCTAAAGTGTAAATATTTGCAATCATTTGGAAATGGTTGGGCGTTTTCCATAATGATGATAAAAAACTCAATTTGCCTGGACTAAAATTTTTTTCTGGACAATACTGTATATAAAGTGTACTATGAACATGAGTCTTAATAATTGGTAAAAGATTTTTTACACTTGCAGGATTTGTTAGAATTAATAATCCTGTATTTACCATTTTATAATGCTTCATGACACAGCTCATTCGTTCAACTAACCTCAAAAAACATTCACAATATATATAATAGTATCATAAGTTCTTTTAATTATCTTATTAACTTATGACCGCATTATAATAAATTTGTTTGAAATACTTTCAAGTGATAATGGCAAGCTTTTAGATAGGTAGAATTGATAAAAAAGTCGAAAAAAATATTGAGCTAAACAATAAATTTAAAGCTGAAATATAAAATATATACAGTTATGTCAAATATTCTTCGGCGGGAAATTCGAAATCATATATACAATAAGGTATGTGCACGGGTTCGGAGCTGGAGTTAAAATCGATGCGAGCGTTTGCCGTGAGTATCTTTGGCACTTTTTAACTGAAGTTTTCGTAAATGTGAGTGAACAGTGTTGATAAAAAGAGAAAAAATAATAATTTTATAAAGTTTGTGATTTATGAATTAAACGTGGGGTAAAACTAATTGATCAGGAAATTATTGCTGTGTTCCTGGTTGTTGTATTGATGGAAACTTGAGTAAAATAAAGTTTTATAGATTTCCCGCGCGAGGTTATATCCTCGAAGGAATCGAGACGATCGAGTACTTGATATTTTCAAAGTCGGTCGGTAATATAACCAACGACATTGATTTAAGGTTATGTTGTCAATAAAAAACATTAATTATTTGTTTGTTATACGCTTTATTTGAAAAAAGGAAATATTTAACATGTATAACCTTAACCTATCTTTTACTCCAAAGTATTTATACTGCTCGCACACAGCTAAATAAATAGCAAATTGATAATTTTATAAATTTACTGTAAAACATAATGTAAAACACCGTTTTGAATAGTATTTTGTTCGCCGTTAGCGACGCTAGTAGGTCCTGTCCCGTGCACATAACCTATAAACAGATAATCTTTTCAAAATGGCTGCCAACTTCGAGATTTTTCTACATCATACATATTATTTATATTAACCAACAATAGGTAAAGAAGTCGGAATTGATAATGGAAAAAAAAAACATGTGTATTTATTCAATAATATATACATAAATATAATCTTAAAAAGTCAACAGTTTAATTAAATATATATACATACATCATGCTGTGCATCATGTGTAAGTTATCAGTATACTACGCAGCATCAAAATCTTGCTGGTGGTGTTGTTCATCGTCTTGGAAGTTAGATTCATAATAGTCACGATTTCAATCAATAACTTCATTGCAATCCACGAAATTTGATGATTGCCAATATACATATATATATATACATATATATGTATACAATTATACAGTAAATATGACAGACTACTGTTTAAAGATCCATATCATTGTACAATGAGAATGATTTGGACTATCACAAATCACAATGCCATTGTTATATACTGCTGCATCAATAACAGGATCGTGATAGGAAGACGTTGGTGAATTCATATCAAGACATTTATCGCATAAATACTTGTGGAAATACATTTGAAATTGACAGTCACATTGTTAAATCATCACCATGGCAAAGTATGTTACATAATATTTTAATGTGACTTTATCTAATTAGAACACTCACTCTGTGACATGATAATAATTGAATATTTACTCTTGGCATTTAAAGCCAGCTTGAACAAAGTTTACTGTTTAATTTAAATTTACTGTTCGAATTTTGTTTCAATATTTTCATATGTTATTTAATTTTTGTAATATTCAATGACAATTAACAATTGAAATATTGAAATTTCTTTGAGTTTATTATAATTTTTTGTTCAACAAATTAATAATTGTTTCTTATATTTACAGGGAAATGATGATTGTTTTCATCTATGATACAGTTAGATGTCGTAGAGAAGATGATGATCCTGCTGAAGCAGTGATGTATTTTCATCCAGCTTGGGTATCACCAACGCAACGATTAGCATTGGCGGGTCAGTTAATGGGTGTACATCATTTTTTATCAAACTGCTTTACACCACCGCGATTAATTGCGTTGCAAGGTGGAAAATTTGTACTGAAAAAATTTGGTCAATATGTATTGGCAGTTGGAACAGATCGTAATATTCAAGATTGGATACTTGAACGACGTGCGAACTGTCTGGAGTCTATTCTAAAATTTTTCCATTGTGATTTAGAATCAATTTCATTGTCATTTTACAATGACAGAAATAAATTCACTGAAAAATTATACCAAATGTTAGAAACATATCTGCCAATTCTTCAATATAGTGCTAATTTATTTTCTAATATGCCAATGATAAAGCTACCAAGTACTGCAAGCAATATATTTTTAGAATCAATGCAGGTGCTTCAATATTGTCAGGAAATGAATGGAATTCATGGTGGTGCAATGTTCTATAATAATAAAGTTGTGGCAACACAATTAAGTGCTGAATTAACAAAACAATTAGTGATTACGGATCCTTATAGAATAAGAGCACCGGCAGAACGAATATCAACAGACTTTCATTTACCTGTAGGTGTTCAACTGTTACGTGTGTACATTCAACGTAGACAATCATTCGAACTGGAGGAGACAAACAGTAAACAAAATAATACAACTTTCATTGATATAGTTTCACGAAAATATAAAAAATCGTCGCTTCCTGTATCTGGAATGAAACGAGACACCTCAAGAATATTTACAGTGCCTGAAGAAGGTGAATCAGAGAGTCATTCAATACCATCAGAATTTCCTCAACCTTTTAATCGTCCACCGGTGTTACCAATTGCCGTTGGTGCATTAGAAAAAAAACTGGAATTCAAATCAAAATATCCAAATCCCTTAACACCCAGTGTATGTTCAACACCTTTAAAAGATGTAAACAGAATTTTACACGGTAATGCCGTATCAATTTGTAGTGGAGTTGAAGAATGGGAAAAATTGGAGAAACCAATTAAATTTGAGAAGGAGAATACTGACGATATTCCAGATGTAGTGAAAGAAGCTTTGAGATGTAAACGCCTTAATAAACTTCGAAATGTAACGAGGGAAAAATTAATGGAAAAAAGTCGTTATGCAGCATACAATAGACGAAGTTTAAGTCTATCTGACTTGGAAGATATAAAAAAAACTGATGAGAAGTTTAGTATAGGTCTGACCAATAATATTAATCCATCAATGACGATGTTTGAGTCGCCAGATTCGAACAAAACAAATAAAGTATCGCATAAACGTATTTTTAATACTATTACGGATCCGTGTTATCCTGTATTTCGGCACAATGGTTCACCAATGTCTCAATCTTTGTATAATCATTATATTTCATCTCATTATCAGGAATTAGTGAAAGAACAAAATACAAATTTTGTACATTCTACAAAATTAACAAACGGGGACAAACATAATTTCGCGATGAAAATTTTAAAAAAAGATGTTGACGAAAAAAATAATATTGACGATTTTGACATGATGATGACTTCTGAAATTAGTCGACCATCAATAAATTCTCTCGATGTAAGATTAAATGGTAAAACACGTCAAGAATATTATCGAAGATCAATGAGTTTACCTTTGAAGAGCTTGAATGCACCAGCAGATAGTGATGACCGTCGAAAATCAACATCTGAATGTGGTGATAGACCATTTGATTTACCGCAACAACGACGTAAACTTGAGGGAGTCCAACTAACACCATTGATGTCGAAATTAAGTTTGCTAGCAACAGATGAGAAAACTAGCGGATTTTGCAGTAAAGATACAACTCCAAGTGAATTTTGTGATATCTCAACTCTATCGGGTAGATTAACGCGTAATAATAAATTAGAGAATGTGGATAAAACAGGGACCGCTGGTGACGAAGATGAAGATGATTTTTGGCTAAATGATAAAGAGTTTACGAATAAAGACGGCGGCTGTTTGGAGAAAGCAGAGTTATTTATATGCGGTCAACATAGTATGGTTTTGATGCTACTGATGGAGGATGGCACGGCAAACAATCCGGAATTAATTCATAATCTTGTAAGTATTTATCGGGATTTAAGAAGCACACTTAGTGTGACCGCCTAAAAAAAAGGTGATTTTTGGGGTTTTTTTTTCAATTTTGAGGATATATTTATAAATGATTGATTAATATACACTGGAATTTTCCAATGATACAAAATTAATTTTCAGTGAGATATTCGCTATCTCCAAAAGTCATTTAAAAAAAAAAAAAAGATTATTAAACTAGAAGGGAATGCCTATACAATGATTTACGATTGTGAAAAAAATTGAAATTTAACAAAATGGCAGAAGTTTGATCAGAAATTGGATGATTTCTGGTTCGCAAAAATTACATTTGTCATAAGATTGAAAAACTGAAGGGCGCATATACAAAATAAGCAGAAAAAAAAATCAAAGTGATCGGATGATTTGTCTCAAAGTTAAAATTGTAGCAAATTTGAAAAATGTAATTTAGCTAAAAACGCGTTTAAAGATAAAATGATTAATTATTTTTACTAGATATAAATAATACTTACTTAATAACGTGCGTTATTTTTAAAAGTATAAACTATCGAAATACACAATAAAAAAATATTTTTTGAAAATTTCAAAAGTATTAATAAGGCTTATAAATAATTAAAAAATAATTTACTAGTAAAAAATTTCTAGTTCCAAGTTGAAAAATAACATAATGAAGATATTCATAAATAAATTCTTTTCTTGATATCATTAACAGCTACAAACAAATAAAATATTGATTGCCAAATTGAAAATGATGAAGACAATAATTTACTAAAATAATATGCAGATTTTTTTAATTCATAAGACAATGTAACAACTGCTTGAACATACTATTGAGAGATTTAAATGTGGATTTTTTGATTTTAGTGGGAAACTTGTATGAATACTCTTGGCCGATTGGAATCACGTCTTCAGCATTGTCTTGATCCTTTACCTTCCAATGACCATAAGGAACTTTACAGTGTTTTGAGTATTGATCCACAATGGGACACTCTGCATCGCTCTGGTCTTTGGGGAGTTACAGAGCTCGATATTGTTTCGTCATTACACAATCGTTTTTCACGATCGAGCAATCTCACGGATATTATTGTTCGAACTGAAGACACAGTCGTTTATGGTAGTCAATGTGGTAGAACTGAAGTATTTTATCAACAAGCTATTGCGCCACATACATCAGGCGGTTTACCAACACCCGCTGATCTTATGGGTGTTGTTCCTCTAAAAGCAAAACGCCGATTAGAAAGAGATCATGGAATAATTATACTATAAATTTTTCAAATTGTGTTATTAGGTTTATAATTTTATCCATTATTTGTTCCCTCTCATTTATTAATTTATTTTTTTATTTTCACAAATTTCGCTCTATAAAATATTGCGTCAATGATCTTTTTAATACTTATCATATAATTCGACCTTATATTATGCTTCATCGACAATCGTAATAATTTTTCCGTATTTTATATTTTCTATGTGTATTTTTATAATAACTGTCCTTTAATCAGGATCTAATATAATTGACGAATAATTTTTTATAATGTATGACAATTATTCTGATTGAAAGAATGAGAATTCTATTTAATAATTGAAGCAAAAAAGTCGAATATAACTCTGTATGATATATAATATTTTATTACTTTTAATGTATTAATTTGATAAGATATGCTTTTAAAATTATTTATAATAATCCGTCACTAGTAAAAAAGCTTTATCGTCCATTTTGATGCCATTCCAATTGTTTTTTCGATGCCAAAAAAATCATCAAATTTTATTTCATGTAGAATTTTATATAGAAACTTTAATTAATAATTATTTAATCAATATATTATTGTTGAATTATTAATTACACATGTGTATATCTAATTTTTATTATATAGACAATATAATTATCTCATTGTTTAGAGATTTTTAAATAATACAATAGTATATTATTTTATACGAAGGAGTATTAGTAAAACTTTTTAAACACATAGTAATTAGATCGTAATTTTACTGAAGTGTTTTGCAAAATAGTTATTTATGTGCCAAGGCTAAATAAGATCATATGGCCTTGGTGCATACATAATTTTTCAGACGAGTGTCTCAAAAAATTAAGTTTTACGGAAGAAATTATTAAAAAATATTATTAACTACTAATTGTAACACTAGACTACAAAATTCTATTTACCCATAAAACAAGAAAAGGTTGTGTTGTTTCTGTTGCTATTGCATTTAAAATAAAGCGAAAATATAAACGATCAAGTATAAAATTAAAAAAGCAATATGAGTGATAGTGATAGTGGCAATCCTATACTGATGAAATTAAAATAGCCATTAATAATGTCCTGTCTAAAAGTGGTATTCCATTTGCAGAATGTAAGAAATGTACAACTAACATAACATACAATAGCAAATAGTATGTTTTATCATGTTTACTGTTAACAAATATGTTTTGGTTATTATATTTAATAATATCAGTATTCTGTTGAATAAAACGATTGAATTTGTAAAATTGTAATCACCTACTGACTTGAGACATGCCTAAAAAATTGTTGTATGGGTAAATTAAGTAAATGGGTACATAAAAGTACCACTTTACATAATATATTGAGTCCGTGAAACGTCATGTTTTGGGTAGCGCGATTAAAAAATATTTATAAAGCTGCCATGCTCTTGATACCCAGTTAGGTGTGATTGATAATTGGGTAGTTACGTCTGTTAGGTAAAAATAAATTTTTAACATAAATATTAATATTAAAATATCAATGTTAAAAATGCAATCGTATTATTTAACATTATCTTGACAACACTTCCCTCCGGTGGAGGGAAAAGGAAAAATTCAACTACTGTTGGTGAAAAAGTGAAATTTTTCCGCAGTCACTTCAGTAAAATTATGGCCTAATTATTGTATTGTTTGAAAAATAAACTTAATTCCAGGAGTATTTTCATTTATTTTTTTTATATTTCAAATTTCTTGTGATAATGTTTTGAATATAAAATTTAACTTCAGTTAGTCAAAGATTCAAATTGTGCATAACATTTATATCTCTGACATATATTCAATCAAGACTTCCAGTTGGTTCAGTTCATTACCATATTTATCGTATGTACACGTATTATTTTTGTTTCTTATATTTTCTCCATCGCAATTCACGTCTTCAACTATTTCGTTCAATCCAAAGTATGAATTCATCATTTTAAATGAAAACAAACCATATATTCATCAAATTTTTTTTAATTGTTCAACGTTACATACAATACATAACAAAGAATATAAAATTAATACTCTGTATTCATTGTGTAGGAATATGATTCATAATACATTGGAATTTTTATAAAACTTGTTTTCATAATGATAAAGTTTATTTTAAAAACAACATGAGAATTCATACATCTTGGAAATATTTTAATAATAATTAAAATAATATTAAATCGAACGTTATTATAATAAAATGGAAATATATATTCAAGGAATATTAATAGAAGAGATAAAATCATACACAATTTTCTAATTTTATGATACATAAAAAATGTTTTCTCCTTGAATATTATTTTCCTATAAAATTCATTCATTTTCCGTAATGCATTTTCAATTCAATTTTCAAACAAATAATTCCAATGATTTCAAATAGCATTTTTTCATTATAATTAATAAGTAATGCTCCATTATTTGATTTATTGCATCATAATTAATAAATAAAAAAATGAAATATTCGTGATCGATTAACCTTAATATTATTATCCCATGTGAATAATAATTAATAATTGCATGTATGTTTTTCTTTTTTTTTTAATTCTCGTAATAATTTTCTATAATCTTAGAAATATTTTTACAAAACACACAAAGTTGGTTTGTATAAATGAATTAATTAAAATTATATGATATTGAAAAGTCGTAGAGTGGACAATATTAATGGGAAGTTTAAAAAAAAAAAGTTAAGAATCATTCGTTTAATACGTGATTATCCGGTTTCTGCCAATTAATTATTAGTAATAATTTATGATCAAGCTTTGTAGATAAACAAGCCTCCTGATGGTGACCAATTGCGTTCGAGTATCATGCCTTGCTCATTCTTATGGCTCTCTTATTTAAATGCGAGCATGACAATTTACTTGATCAGTGAGGAATATAAAGTTAAAGAATTTACATTGAAATATCACATCAAGAATATTCAGTTAATCAGCGCTTCAATCATGGTAGAATAATTTTTTTTATTCAATAATTTTTCTTCAATCCAACGCCACATTTTTTTTTTTTTATAATCATTGATCTTCTTTTTTCAGACAACGTACACAGACAAAGGACCCAAGGTATAATTTTATTGTTAGAATTAAATTTTCTGTATTTTTAACATTCTTTAACTTAATAATTACAATTATTTGTTTAGCCAATCGCTGGGAAATTCCTGGCATTTGATCATATTAAGCTCTGGGTAGGCAATGCAAAACAAGCGGCAGCATATTATTGTTCACGATTTGGTTTTGAACCTTTGGGCTATCGTGGTTTGGAGACAGGTTCACGTAAAATGGCATCGCATGCTGTGAAGCAAAATAAAATTATATTTGTTTTTGAATCATCGTATGAACCAGACGATCAAGAAATGTCAGTACATTTAGCACGACATGGTGATGGTGTTCGTGATGTTGCATTAAGCGTTGAGGACATTGATGCCATATTGAAAATCGCTAAATTACGTGGTGCACGTATTGTAAAAGACATTTGGGAAGAGAAAGATGATAATGGCATTATTAAAATGGCTACAGTTCAAACAGTAATAGAAACAAGTTTTCTTATTGCATATGACATATAAATAAACAAATAATTATATTTTGATAAATATATTATTTATAGTTTGGCGATACATTGCATACATTTGTTGATAGAACTCGATATAAGGGACGTTTTCTCCCGGGATTTGTTGATGTACCAATAGATCCAATTACTAAAATTCTGTATGTGTAATTGTATTTTGTTGAGTTTATTAAATTGGTTTATTGAATTTTATTTTGATATTTCAGACCGCCTGTTAAACTTGATTTTATCGATCATTGTGTTGGTAATCAACCCGATAATCAAATGGAACCAGTCGCCAAATGGTATAAAGTTTAATTTTACATTTAAAGATTTTTTAATGAAGTGTTATTAATGTATTTTAGGTATGAGGAGTCATTACAATTTCACAGATTTTGGTCAGTTGATGACACACAACTTCATACAGAATTTTCTGCACTTCGTTCAATTGTCATGACAAACTGGGAAGAGACTGTGAAGATTCCAATAAATGAATCTGCGCCAGGAAAAAAACGTTCGCAAATTCAAGAATTTGTAGAATATTATGGCGGTGCTGGTATTCAGCATATTGCTTTGAATACAAGTAATATAATTGAAGCTGTTGAAAATTTAAGAGCCAGAGGCGTTGAATTTCTCTATGTGCCGGACAGTTATTATGATATGCTGAGGAAAAAATTAAAATCAAGTAATACAAAAATTATTGAGGATATAAATATTCTACAAAAACTTAAGATTCTTATTGATTATGATGAACATGGATATTTACTTCAAATATTTTCGAAAAATGTTGAGGACAGACCTACATTATTTATCGAAATAATTCAACGCAGGAATCACAATGTAAGTTATTTAAATTTATTTTTAAAAGATTACTTTTACATGAATATATTCGAAAATTAATGTCTTTATAGAAATTTCTTTGAAGTATATAAAGTTAATTATTAAATAAAATGAAAATTCGGATTTATTTATTGATCATTAATTTTGGAAAAATATTAAATAATTTTTTTTTAAAATAAAATATGTATAAGAGTTTGAAAAAAATGATAACAAGAAATGTTTTTAATATTCTTTTAAACTTTAGAATATTTTTTTAAACAAATACTAAATTTTCGCACGAAAAAAAGTACCTTGTTCGTGAATTATTTTCCATTTTTTTTAAATATCTTTACAAACGTAATAGACAAAAGTATTCTAAAAAATTAAAAAAAAAAAAAATATTGAAAAGTTTTCGACTTATTATGCACAATAAAAGATGCTATTTTTTCAACAAATTTTGAATTTTCATTATATATATTATATATTTCTTATAAAAAATACTGTTTGTTAATTATTTTTGAAACGTGAATAATCAATAAATAACAAACTATATTTACTTTATTAAATTCATAATTCTGTTTAGCTAAAAAATAAACATTTTTTCATTATTACAGGGATTTGGAGCTGGAAATTTCCAAGCATTATTTGAAGCGATCGAAATCGAACAAGCCAAACGTGGAAATTTATGAATTATTTCGCAACATTATCCACACGCTATAATATTTTATGATTAATAATAAAAACGAAAATTAATAGTAATTATAAGAAGATATTTTAATATACTTACATAAAGAAAAATGTTTGAATAAATATTTATAGAAATACAAATTGCAATCGATATTATCTTACTTGCATATTCTGTATTTAACATTCAACCTTTAAATTACAAAAATACATAGCATCAAGTTAATTATAAAATATGTTACAGTAAATTTTAGAGTGTGGTGCATATTTAATTAATTGAACACTATTAATTAGACTGAGAGATGTACTTCAAGGGACGTGTATTTATAATCAATGAAGTTATCAGATTTTCTTATTTATTAATTTATTATTATTTATATGAACGTTGTTTCAAGTGTTTCTAACGTTGAATGAAGCTCAGAATTTTTCATTGAATCCCTGTAAAATCTCTACAAATGATTTATTATGCTAGAAGCGTTGATGTTTCGATAAAAAAAAAATATTGAGCTCAAAGACAAATTTAAAAAGAAACAATAGCAGGGAAAGAAGAAAATGAGTACGAAAAAAAAAAAAGAAAAAATGATAACGTTGAAAAATAATAACTGCAGTATTATTTCCTTTATTTTTGCCGCAATCTAAAGGAGATGATCAACTTAGTTTGACGTTACCACAGTTCATGAATGTGCTGGTTATTAAAATCAACGAATTTTTATATTTTGATTGAACTATAATCAAATCAATCATATCGTCTTCGAAGTTGTTTTTATGCAGTATCATGTAGAGCAAGACGAAAGATATCGTGTTGACAGAAAAATGAAGTTCCCAATGGTTTTAGCACGAAAGTTTGTGAGTACACGTGTGGGGGATCATCGTCTGTCTGAAATAACATTAAAAACAAAATTAAAATAGAAATAAAAAATTCTTGTGCAATAGAAAAGCACAAAAATAACTATTAAATCATACGGATTTTTAATTTTTAATTAACTGAAATGCTTGATGTTATATTAAATGATTTAGAATTAGCTTAATTCAAGGAATATTCTAGTTTGCGTAAAGTGATTAACGACATAAAATGGCAATGTGAAAAACAGGGTAAATGAACCACCAGGAAAAAAATTCCTTATGCTTGCCTTTACCGCGTTTATGATGATCGCTGGACGATCGATAGTGTATTGCTTAGATACTGTCGTGCAGCGCGAGTCTGAAGATGTCATGCTGCACGAAAAAGCTGGTACCGATAGGCTTCAGGACAAACGTCTGCGTGTACGCATGGGGCTGATCTTCATCAGTCTGCCCAATCATCAATAATCACCGACTTAGATTAATGAGATTTCATTTGTCCGCAACAACGTCAATACTACAGAGAGATTGCGCCGAATAGTTCAACATTATTTATAAATAATTGGCATGCATTTTGGACCCAATTTTCAATTTTTAACGCGAATAATAATTTTTTCATCAATAATTTATTTATATAACTGATGTATACTCTCATTTTTTGTAACTTTTTTTATCCAAATCTCTCAGAAATTTCATATTGTAATATTTTGCGACAATAATTTTTCAACTTCAGAATTTATAAATTTGAAATGAATGTTTTCAAATATTTACCTGCAATCTTCCGAGAACATTGATCAGAACTCCGCCATCAAACATTGGCTGCGAATCTATTGCTGATATCATACGATTGATCTTTTGAAACCTCAAACTCTAAAATTTAAAATCAGTTTTTTATTAAGTTGATAATATAGATATTAGGGTGTTTCGTTTGAGGCAAATATTTTTCAAAGTTTAGAGAGATACTTCGTCCCTGAAGCAAAAATTAAAAAATAATCGCCTCAAACGAAGCACGCTAATAGAGATCGTAATTGTGTTATTTTTAATAATAAACAGCATTATATTAATAGTAGAAATGATATTTACTGTTAATTTTTCCATTATTTTAATAGCTCCTTGAATCTGCTGCCCTTCAAACGTCATAAATGATGATTCGGTCTGGAATTAATGATACAAATATAGGTTATGTTCACGGACCCATGATAAAAAACCTCAACGATGCAACTAAAAATACAGATTTAATTATTAATAATTTATTATACATACATTATATAAATTCAATAAGTTTGGCCTTTGAACAGGATCATCAAAAAGTGCATAATATTGTTCCACAAATCCTTTGCCTATTGCTTCATACGACGGATTTAACGCCATTATCACGTTATTATTTATACTTGCAAGAATTATGACTTATGTAATATTAAAGAAAAATAACTAACGTTTTCATGCACGTTAAATATTGAGTTGGTGAGTTAAATAATGAAAATGTTGGAAAATTAAGTAAAATAAAAATCGTCGTCTCAAGACTGGCTATCTATATACTTATTCGACATGTATTTTTCTCGTGTGAATTCGTATCGTATGATACGACGGAAGGATTTTCGTTATTTTTCGTGTAGGCTATGTGCACGGGGGCAGAGTTGAAATCGATGCGAGCGTTCGTCGTGAGTATCTTTGGCACTTTTTAACTGAATTTCCCGTATATATGAATGACAAGTGTTGATAAAACGACAAAAAATGATAATTTTATAAAGTTTTTGATTTATGAAGTAAACATAGGTAAAACTAATCGATCAGAAAATTATTGTTGTGTTCCTGGTTGTTGTATTGATGGAGATTTGAGTAAAATAAAGTTTTATAGATTTCCCGCGTGAGGTTATCCTTGGAAAAAGAGCAAAAGTAAAAAGGACCGAGTGTGTTCGATATTTTTAAACTCGGTCGGTAATATAGCCAACGACATTGATTTAAGGTTATGTTGTCAATAGAAAACAGTAATTATTTGTCTGTTACACGCTTTATTTGAAAAAAAAAAATATTGAACATGAATAACTTTAACTTACCTTTTATTCCAAACTATTCATACTGCTCGCACCACAGCTAAATAAATAGAAAATTAATAATTTTATAAATTTACGGTAAAACACAATGTAAAACACCGTCGAATAATATTTTGTTTGCCGTTAGCGGCGCTAGTAGGTGTCGTGAACATAACCTGTACTTCCTTTTGAAATTAGAAAATATAGATATAACTTTCTGAAGATGAGAGTGAGAAATAAGAGGAAGCGATAATAAAAAAAAAACAACCATTTTGGTTGTTAAATATATACGCCATCTTTGAACGTTACATAATATCTGGGGCGAAAATTTGAAAATTATATAGAACATTTTAAATTTTCTTGATGTTTGAATTAAAATGTTATAAGAATGATAATGAGACGCAAACTATTTTTACGTTACATAGAAAAATGGATATGTAGAAAAATAAATAATAAACAAATTAAATGATAAATTACACAATTCAAAAAAACATTGTTTATAATAAATACGTAGTTTATATTTTTTCATGTACAAATATTATAAATATACATATATGATAAATTATATTATTCAAATACATCAACACACTGTGAACAATGATGAAACAATTATAATTTGATAACTATTAAATTCTACCTTTTTTTTTAATAAAAAAGAAAAAATTTGATGGTTAAAAACAAAATTAACAAACAATCGTTGCATGTTTTATGAAAAACACTATCTATGTACTAACCTTACTATTGAAAATAGCATACTTTAAATCTAAATTAATAATTTTCAACACGAACTGCGTTTAATATTTGTCATGTACTCATTATAAATTTATAAATTGTACTCATAAATATTTCATTCTCTGATTTGAAATTGATAACATTTATTTATTATAATGATAAATAATTTCCATGACTGTAAATTCATGTCAATGAATAATTGAGTAAAATCAATAAATATAGTTGAGTATATATAAAATAAATCTGTTCAAATTTGTTTAGTGATTCGACAAAATGTTCAATAAAAAGGAAAAAACATTGAAAATAAATAAACAAAAACCAATAATAAGTTGGAATTTTTTAAAACGATATTTAGCTAATTCTAGTATTCATGGTGTCAAGTATTTGATTGATGACAATCGACATTGGTCAGAAAGGTGATGATTGATGATAATAAGAATCAAAGTTTGAACACAATTGAATAGAAAAAAAATTTATGCTTTAATGGTTTTAGGCTTTTTTGGGTAATTGCGTGTAGCTTAAGTTGGTGGGGATGTGGAATATTAATTTCAAGTACAATTAGAGATTTTATAATAAATAAAGTTGATCTTACAAAGGAGACGAATTTTTTAAAATGGCAAATTGAATTTCCATCAATACATTTGTGCTTTCATTTTAGTGGACTCGCTAAAGATTATGCTGCAAAGTATGTATCATTATCTTGATTAATTATCTTATTATTTATTTTAATTTAATTATAATTGTGGTATGTTTTAGTATTACTGGTATTGATCGACGCAAAGCAAGTACTACGATACGATTGACTAAGTGGGCAACAATGGGATACGAATCATCAATTACTGCAAATATAAGCTCAGAACAATTTGAAACTTTAGGAGAATATGTTAATACATCAATTATATGATGGATGAAATAAATATACATCTAGCATTTTTATGAAATAATAATTATTATTTCATCTTATTTTTGAATTTTGAATTTTAAAATTATCATTGATAATGATTTTTTTTTACAAGAATTATTTAAAGAAAAAAAAAACATTTTTTGTTGAAACAAAGAAAAAAATTTAATGAACAATTAAATGGTTTTAATTTCAATAAATTGTAATAGCGAATCAGTTTTATTATATTATATTTTTTTCTATTTCAAAAAATTTATTTAATAATTTTTCTAAAAAATATCATAAAAATCATGCAGTGTTTTTACAATTATTCATTTGAGTTAATCAAAATTAATTATTTTCTTCGAGAAAAAAATTATAAAAAATTCTTTTTAACTTTTGGAATTTACTTTTTAAATAAATAATATTTATTCTGATTATTTTTTTTTTCAATATATGCATTATATAAAATTAATTTAAAAAGCCAATTTTCAAAGATGCTGAAGATGTATATTTAAATCTATTTGTCAATAATGATTATAAAAATTGAATAAGTAATATTTAATTTTACAGATCAAACCTAATTGTAAAGATGTGCTTGGTAAATGTATTTGGAATGATGAAGAACTTGATTGTTGTAAAATGTTTACACCAATAGAAACTAATCTTGGACAATGTCTATCTTTCAATAGTGTTCATACAAATTATTCACAAAATCAGCAATCATCAAAATTCTTTATGAATCACCATAAACAAATGGCAAAAGTTACTTTATATCTGAATAAAACAGCATTTTGGAATGCTTCACGTGATTTTTTCAATGTGAGTGAACATAATAAATCCAAAATTAATTTTGAATCAACAGAAATATTCAATTATCTACAAAAAAAAAATAAAATAAATTTAATATATGTACATATTTTTTTTTAATATGTATATTATATAAAATCAATTTATAATTTAATATAATTATAATTATTTATATTTTTTTTCAGTTTTAAAACTTTCATTTTAATACAATTTTTTGTTTAATTTTATTATTTTATAAATATTTTTATTTCTCTATATTTGAATTTATTCATTATTAATATCTTTTTCATTTTATTTTGTCCTTTTATGAATTTCCTTTTTTACCATTTCTCACTTTTTTATTTCTCTCAAGTTATTTACAAGTGTTTTTCTTTCCTGATCTTCCTTCATTCATTTTTATAAAAGCTTCTCTAATTTATACTCTAGGATGATTTTTCTTATTTAATTTATACGTAAATCTCAATTTTTTTTTCATTTATTTGAAGCTTCGCGACATTTCATGCTGTTTTGTTGGTTTTTAGCAAAAATCATAGATAAATATCCAATCTTTTAAAGTACTTATCGCAGAATTATGTTTTGCAATCTGTCCCACCGGTAAAAAATGTTAAAACCAATTTTTGATAGAATTTCATGGCTTTTTTCGATTTTTCTCTAAAACTATCAACATGACAGTAAAACTATATCCAATTTTTTTTGTAGGAAATTAAATTTTCTACAAAATAGTATTCTTTAAAAAAATCACTAGAGCTAATAGTTTTCGAAAAAAATTCAATTAAACATATGGAAATTTGAAATTTCTTTTAAACTAAATTTCACTACTTTTCCGCAGTTCACAGAACATAATTTAGCAACAAACACTTTCAAAGATTAAATATTTCTGTACAATTTTTGCTGAAAACCAATAAAATAGCCGCGAAGCTTTAAATAAATGAAAAAAAAAAATTGATATTTATATTTAAATCAATAAAAAAAATTCTCTTTAATTTTCCGTTAGTTATGTGAAAAAAAAATCGTCCCCCTGAACAAAGTAATCTACTACAAACTGATCGAAAATAAAAATTTTTCAATTTTAAAATCCCTTCACCACACGACCAACTTGACTAACAAATAAATAAACTATATATTCATAATTTTCCCAGGTCTTATTGACAAGTACTAATGAATATCCAGCACGATCAATAGGTAAAGAAAGATATTTATCAGCCCAATGGATCAAACCAAAGCCCACAATTTGGGATTTTCATTTGATGCCAACACATAATGACGATGGGATTCTATCAATGCCATACATTGAACGTCATTGTCGATTTCATTCGGAAATAAATAATTTCCGTTTATTAAAAGCTTATAGCTATCACGGATGTTTAGTTGAATCACAAATGAGACGATCTCAATCTCTCTGCGGCTGTGTCAGTCATCTTTATCCATCATCCAATCAATATCGAACTTGTAATTACACAGAATTGAAGTGTGTCCTAAATAACAGAAAGGAAATTGTTGATAAAAATGACGATGATTGTTTGCCAGAATGCGAAGAAATAAAATTTACTTTATTTGAAAATTTATCAAATGATGGATTTGACTTACCAAATTGGGCTGTAACTAAATTAATATTCAATATGCTGCCTAGTCCATCTATACGATATAATCGCTACAGAGTTCGCTCTTTACTCGATGTCATTAGTAACGTTTTGAATTTAAATAATTAATAATAAAAAATAAAAAAATAGACATTCAATTAATGAATTAATACTTTCAATTTTCAGTCTCAACTGGCAGCACTTTGGGATTATTTTCTGGTGCCAGTGTTCTCAGTCTTATTGAATTATTTTACTGGTTCTTTTTACGTCACGATGATATAAAATAAATACGAATGAATATGAAAATAACGATAATAGAATTGTTAAGATGTTGAACAAAAAATTTGTTTAAAATATATTTAGTGTGTATTCGTGTGTATCTACTTGATTTACAATCGTACAATTTAAATCTGGCACGCTGTCATAAATTCTCGTAATTCAAGATTATTTTATCAATTTAGTGCACATCAAAGTGTATATATAAACGTGAATTAAAAGCAAAATATATATTTCTGTAATCACGCAAATAATGTCTATAACTGGTATAAAACAATGTGAAATAAATTATCGAGATATCATAACAATAAATGATGTGGATCTTATTGCTAATAATTCACTTGGAGATGATGTGAAGGTATTGGAATATTCTATTCAACCCTACGCACAAGGAAAAATTGGTTTTTTATCATCACATCATCGTTTGAAGATTACAGTAAGAAGAAAACATCGTAATGATTCGTCGATTACTATGGAATTTTTTGTAAAAACAATTCCATATGAAGTACCTAGTCAAGCTAAATATATCGAAGAGAGAGGTGTTTTTCAACAAGAAGCAATATTTTTTAATGAAATTGTGCCACAACTTTATCACGAATATAATGGAAATTATTGGGGACCTAAATGTTATCTTATTAAAAAAGACGCGATAGTTTTTCAAGATCTTGGACATGAAGGATTTAAAATGCGAGGTAATTTATTTGATGAAACTTTAATTAAATCTGGTTTACATACATTGGCTAATTTTCATGCTGCCTCGCTGATTGCTGAACAGCGTTTAGGACGTCCATTGAATGAAATTTATCATCATGGATTTAAAGAACGAGCTTTTGTCACTGTGGGTAATCGATATCAATGGTATCAGGCTGGTATTGATGTTGCAATAAAAATTGCTGAAAAAATGGGCTTGGAAACCAGATTTATATCTGCCGCATGCAATCAAATATTTAAAGCTGTGAAACCCTCGAAAACAAAACAAAATGTCGTAAGTCATGGTGATTTGTGGTCAAATAATCTTATGTTTGATGAAAATTCACCACCTAATTGTCGACTAGTTGATTTTCAATTGCTCAGATATTCACCGCTTGCTCATGATATTGCACAATTTCTTTATCTTTGTGGTTCACGTCATCTTCGGGATAACAAAACGACAGAATTATTAAAATATTATCATGAAACAATTATATTATGTTTGAATATGAATTCAAATATTAAAGTTCCATTGCCTACTTGGCAAGAAATACTTCAAGGTTATGAAGAACAAAAACTTCCTGCGGCAGTTACAGCTATTATGTATTTACCTATAGTTCTTCTTCACAGTGAACTTGGAGACGAAGTCATGAATGATTCAGAGAGATATGCTAGTTTTATATTTCATGATAGACGTGATATTGTCATAAATAATATGAATGTAGATGACAATTATAATTCACGTTTAACAGAAATGGTTGAAGAACTCGTAGAAATGTCTCTAAAAATGGATTCTCTTCCTATTCCAACTTAATTTTATTTTTACTGATTTGTCTTCATTTTGCCATATCTAAAATAAAGCGGTATGAATTTTAATTAGTAATATAAGGAAAATTAAGAAGTTAAATTGTAAAAAAAAAAAAAAATGTGTAATAACATGTCTATAACATATACACCTGCCCGTGCGATGGTTGAATGAGTAATGCAAATGTTTGACAACTTCTCGATGACAGAAAGTTGCGATTTTTCGCAATCGATTCTACGAGAGACGTTATGGGAGGTGAAAAATTGTCAAAACTGTAAATTTCCCTTTCTTTAATTTTTCGTAATATTTTGTCGATTATCTCGGAAAATAATGGTTTTTCGAAAAAACCATAAAAGACAAAAGTTGTTTAGAATTGAAAACTACACAATTTTTGTCTAATTTTTTTTTTTTCGAAAAACAATCATTTTCAGAGATAATCGAGAAAAAGTTTTAATGGATAGAGTATACAGCCCCTGAGAAGCCGAGTTGTAACATATAATGTAATGTTATGTATAAATATGGTTTAAATTACAAAAATTAAAGAATTAAATTTCTTAAATAAATTTAATATTCATAATAATTTTAAAACCTATCACAATGTTTCATTAGATACAACAGAAGCCAAGAAACTCCAGTCATAACTGTCGAAAAATTGATTTGACTCAGATTCGTCATCCTGAATATTTAGTTTAATTTCATTCGCTGGTAAATTTTTATTTAAAACTTTACTCATGTCCTCATCATCACTATCATTAACTGAGTCATTTAATGATCCATTCATTTGTCTGAAAATAAAAATACATATTTAATCCAATATCAAAACGATAAATGAAATTTTTCCATGAAATAAACAATTGTATAATACAATTTTTTTATATATTACCTTAAGGATATTTCGTCTTGAACTTTAATTTTGTGTGCATTCTGAGCTCTGAGTGACAATAAAAATGGTTCATACAGCATCCTCATAGGTGGTAGTGTATGAGCAGAGACAGTCAGTAGCTGAAACAAATAATGAGATTATACAAATGCACAAGAGAAATAAATTAATTCGTTGCATTGAACTTAGAACAAAAAAAAAAAATAGAATAATAGGTAAAATTACGACGAAAGCCCCGACCTCAATTCAGAATTTTCCGCAATTTATTCGAGATCTGGGTTGATTCATCTCCATCAACCCACGCGCCCTCACTGGCGCTATCACACTGGTATTATATTTCTCTCTCGAAAAAAAAAATAAAAAAAAAGAACTAAATATTCTTATCAACCAACCGGCCTATTTGAATGTAATACCCACACGTGGAGGCCATAACATCGGCCAAATGGAAACTTCTCCTTTTGTTTCATCAAGTGAGAAGTAGGGAGGAAGGGAGCTAGAGCATTATTTAGTTCTAAAGTTATACATACAAATATATTCATCAATAATTGTTACTTGAATAACAGACAAGAGTCGAAATTTTATATATATTCCAACATGTTTCCTTCTAACTTCATCAATATTCATATTGATATTCTAAATGATCAATACTAAAGCAATATTATTAATAAAATATAAATGCATTAAATGGAAATTGGTTTTTTGAATAATTCTTCAACGTATAAAAACCATTTTCACTTTCATCCATAAAAATTTTTTTAATAAATTTAACTGATCATGAGAAAGTTATGAAGTATGAAATAATATAAATAGTTTAATTGAACGTGACAAATTTTGTTAACTATTGACAATTGTTACTAGATATTGTTCTACAATTCTCTCAATAACTAACATTGATCGAAAGTGATTAGTTAGATGAAGATGTGGATGATATGACGTGTGCAGCCCACGTTAAAACTGTTGAGTGATAAATGGGAGAAAGAGAAGAGAAGAGAAGCAATAGTGCGATAGGAGGGATAGAAAACAGCAAAGAAAAGGGTGTCTGAATGAGAGGAGCGGGAACTGACGGGAGCCTATATAATCATGTCGAGACTTCTGAAATACCCAGTAGCTCTGTAACCATCGAAACATATTAAACTATCATTAATTGAATAAAAAAAAATATTTAAATTGAAAATTTTGTCTTCAATTCCTCAGTTCATTCACCCCAAAATATATTATTATCCAAAAGTAGTTGAAGCATCATAAGCACACGAATGAAGTTATTTAGCAACACCGCACCATTCATCTTTATTCTCTTGACATTCTTTGTCGTTGGAATTGTCAATGGGTATCCGGCAAGTTTTTCTGACGCAGTAAGTATACGTTTATTCTCATTCCAATTTCTTTTTTTTTTTTTTACACAACAAAATTAATTATTATTAAATTTAATTGAAATTATACAAGCAAATCTAATGAGTCTGGATTAAGAATGAATTTTTATAATATGAAAGTTATTTGAGTATGAAATTAACACGTGGGACAAAGGTCTGAGTATCTCTGACACTTTTTTGTGTCAACGATCACGTGGATCAATTGAACAGTTAGAAACGGTCACGTAGGCAGCAATTTACCATTATCTTCATTTTCTTTCATTGATTGTTTTTCTCGTTGACATACACAGGCCGTCGAGAACATGAGACAAATACCACAGTGGCATTGCCTGCGTTACAGGAAGTTTGACCTGGTGCGACGTTGCAGGAATTATCGATTATCAAGAAAACACTGACCCATAAGAAATCGGATGATCAACAATTTCAACTACGATACAAACGATCCGCCAAATAAATACTTAATTCCACAACAATTACCATTTCTTCATTTACTATCAAGAATTATCAAACTACTTCTTGTAGCACGTTAAAATTAATATTATATTAATAATTATAAATCATAATATCAATTAAATAATAAATGATTGTATATATTGATGAGTTTGAATGTATTGAAGTAATTTTTCTCACCTCACTGACAACGCCTTTGCCCGATGATGTGCCAAAATGATCATGAAGAAATGGTGTAAAACGTTCAATATTACTGGTGGTCTTAGCAGCAATTAAACTGCTGAATGCCGTTGCTGGTAATCTACTATTTATTATTAAACTTTCAAGTGACATTGCAACTTCTGATTCAGATTCAAGCGTTAAAAGCTCTTGATTAGAGTCCAAGAAATATAGCTGTGACTTTCGTTGCCAATGTTTTAAACCCACAACACGTTTTTCATGAAGATGCGGGACGAAAGTTGCTCCCAAAATCATTCCACCGTCACCAAGAATTTTATTTCTTTTGTACACTGGATTTGATGAATGGGGCGTGAAAACAAAGAGCATATCATCGGTTGTAAATGCCGCCATGTAACAGGAATTTGGATCAGCTGCAAGTGTTGAAAATTTTAGCGGTACACTCCACATCATATTTAAAGTTAAAAGATTCCATACGGCAATATGCTCAGACGATGCGACAACAACTAAATGAAAAACATCATGCTTTCCAAATTCCACGCGTTTGATTGTTTGTGTGTAGTGATTGTGCGTAAGACAGCACTTTAATTTAACTGATTCTGGGCTCCATATTGTTAAACTTGATCCAAAACTAATGCCAAGTAATGAACCATCAATAGCAAAACCAACGTCGTACGTTGGTAAATCTCGATATGTTCCAACCCCATAGCACGCCCAATGTTTTATTTCATCATGAATGGACGATGATTCGGCTAAATTCCATAATTTAAATTTATTATCTTTGCCAGCAGTAACGGCTAAACTATTTCCTCCATTGAGCGCAGTGTTTGGTTGAAATTGAATTGCATTTACGCCATTATCATGAGGAAGTTCAATTGACGTATTCAAAGAAAATCTGAAATAATTCATTTATAAATAAATTATATTATACAA
The DNA here is from genome assembly GCA_030347285.1 of Microctonus hyperodae. NCBI lineage: Eukaryota > Metazoa > Arthropoda > Insecta > Hymenoptera > Braconidae > Microctonus > Microctonus hyperodae. The sequence continues at coordinate 482,899 of JAQQBR010000004.1, forward strand.
TTCTTATGTATTATTATAGAAAATATATATAAAAAATTTAATTTACATTTGTTTTTCAGTATCGTATTTCCAGAATTTGAGTCTCACTTCTGGATTTGATATTTTGTCATTGCGTTCCTCAACTGTTGCCATCCACAAGCCATCATGATTCAATGCAATTTTAGTAACTTCTGTATTAACAATCATTCCATTTCGAGTTTGGGTCAACAAATTTTGTGCAGTGATATTAATCTAAAGTGATCCGGATGTCGTGGGATAATTATGATTAGCCAACTTTATATTAACATTAATACAAAAGAACCGACAATATTCCAGAAAATATATTTTATGTTATTTACTTACATTATAGAGAAGACTTTTTGTGTGGGTATCAAAAAATTGAACATATCCTGTGCGACTATTAAGAACAAGACTTCTTGTACGTGGATCAAGAATCAAACCGGCTGGAAACAAATCTTCAAGGGATGTACCAACACCCCAAGTAAAATTTTGAATAACTGATGTCACTTTTTTTTGAGGATCCACAACAATTATTCCATTATCGAGCGTTGAAACAGCAATATACAAATTATCAGGTGCAATCGTAAGATGTTTTATTGGCGCAGGCAGACGTGGAAGAAATGATTTTTGATGTGGATTGCCAACAATCCATTTTACCAATACACACTCGCTTCCACCTGTGTATATATAATTGCCTGAAACGATTTTTAAAAATATATAATAATAGTGTTAATATTATGCAATAATATTATTGATTCATTGAAATTTTACCAGATTTACTGAATGCCAGATCTGTTACCGGCAACGTATGCCAATGATAATTTCCAATAATTGGTCGATTGTGAAGATTTTTCCATATTGCAACTCGTCCACTTGTATCTCCAGTAGCAACACATTCTTCATCAGGATGACCAGCGACACGTGTAAATTTTCTACCACCAAAACCTATTTTGTGGCTGTAAAACAATTTATTTTTCACTGGTCATAATTAATTTATAAATTAACGATAAATGTAAACAATAAAATATTATTAGAATTCTTACATTTTTCCCCATAAATTTCTTGCTGGTAATAAAATATGTAAATCTTCATAATGAACTAATGCTATTAAATTGTCTCCATAATTTCCAATTATATCAACGTCATAATCAGCAGATACAGCACTGAAATTAAAATAACATTGAAATAAAAAAATTGAATTACAATCATTTTCTTAAAATTATATTTACTTACTTAATAGATATAGATTTAACGCCATCGCCTGTTTCCATATCAAATAGAATTAATTGAATGGCATTATGAATTTTTATGTTATACGTTACAAGAATTTGACAAACATGATCTTCTTTAGCATTAATATACTTGACAATATGAAATGTTTTTATCTTAGCATTTTCGTGTATTTTGAGTTTCTGAAAAGAATATAAGAAAATTATAAAATATTGTATAAAATAAATAATAATTTAATATTTTCATTAAAAAACATACTGATTTCTTAGTAATAAGTCCATTTTGAATATTCCACTGGACTAAATCACCATTTTCTGTACATCCAACAATAACACTTGTATTTCCTTCATAAATTACGATATCTACAAGTTTATTTTCTGCAGGCTCGAATTCTTGAACAAAATCTCCTGTTTGACTGCTGTATACTCTGATTAATTGTCCCCATAAAACATATAACGCCCTGAGAAAAAAAAATGATGATGTAAAATAATTGATAATAATTTGAGAAGATAAAAAAAGGTGAATTTTCTACTTACTCTCCATCATTGGAAAAAAGCGGGCGATGATCAATGATACTACCACCACCTTTTCTTTTAACAACAAGATCATCTGTATCCTGAATCCTTTTAGGAGGATCCGATGATTTCTTTGGAATTTGCATCGGTAATAATAATTATTTCAATAGATACAGTTATTCAAGTAAATTAAAAAAATAAAATCAAATAAAAAATTAACATTAAAATATTATACACTATACTGTTTGAATGCACGTATTATTATATTAATGCATCTACTATCAAAGTTATTTGAGGTTATATTGCCCCTAGAATTGTATTTAGCACATGGTATACACGATTTAGTTGAAAATTATCGTTCGGGTGAAATCGGATTTAGCTAAGATTTTTTTTCCTGACTTTTGGCTTGACCATTTCATCGTATGACATGCGCAAACGCAGCCGCCATGTTGAAACGGCGGTAATTCAAAAGTTTCGTACTGTATTGTGCAATAATGGCTGGAAAAACAGTATTATCTTCGTGAACAAATCAATTATTAGGAAAAACCATTCATGATGCTTCACTTGTCCATAATTCGGTAGAAGCTCATAATTGTGAGCAACTAAAAAGATGGCTAAAGTGTAATGGACGTACCCAAAAAGGAAAAAAAAGTGAACTGGTTGAGAGGTTAAGTATTAAAATTTTATACGTATATAAATAAATGTTATGATAAATAATTATAAGAAACCTGAATTAATAAATTATGACGATAAATTGTTACGCCAAACAAAAATATGAAAACAAGCATGATATTTGATTACAAATATGATTAGTAAATTAAAAAAATTAAATATTCAGAAATCAAAGCTTGACATTTGTAATTATACGACCGTGTATATATTTGTAAAATATTATGTAATGTTAAATAATGTATTTAAACAAAATTACACTTTCAGGGTGAGAAATGCAATTCAAAGTAATGTGCCCGTTGCTCACATGTTGCTGCATTGTTATATGTGTTATTAAATTATTTGGATGCAATTGATGAAAAAAATTTACCATGTACTAGCAAATTATGTACTTGGAATCAAGGTCGTAAAAGAAAAGAACCGCATAAAGTAGATGAACAACAATATAAAAATAAAGTCAATATTATTAAACGAAAGTCGTATGATCCTGGGAATAGTTTAAGAAAACCTGTAGACAAGCCAAAAACAAATGGTTTATTGAATGATTTACAATTAATAAATGCTAGGAAGAAAATTCCTTTTATGTGGGAACTTTTATTACAACCGCAGTATGATGATTACGACCTTATAATAAAATAAAATAAAAACATTAGTTTATAGGCTCTTTACTATTATGAGAAAACATAAAGAAGGACCTGTTGATATAACATCTGGTGTTCAAGCGAATAGTGATAAATGGTGGCAATTCCGAAAGCTATTAATTACAGCTTCTAAAGTTAAGCAATTTTTTACTGACAAATCAAATGACCAAATTTTTAATCTCGTGAACATGCACTTATGGAGTAATTAGATTATTACGAATGAAGCAATGCAACATGGGCAAATAAATGAAGTCACTGCGCGTCAGAAATATGAAAATTTTACATCCAAACAATTTTCTTATAGAGTTGAAAGCAGTGACCTTTGGGTGAATTCCAAGTACCTTGGGTTAGGCGCATCCCCAGATGGTTTAGTAAACGATCCTTTAAACAACACAATGGGAGTATTAGAAATTAAATGCCCTAAAGTACTTGAGAATTATAATCCAACGGACTTACATCTACTTTCATCACAACAACGTAATTCTTTTTGTTGTACTCTTATAAATCGTACTTCGATGAGGTTAAAACGAAATCATCCTTATCATTATCAAGTACAAACTCAAATGGCAATTACGGAAAGATCGTGGTGTGATTTTGTTATTTGGACCCCAAAGGGTTTCCATGTTGAAAAAATTAATTATGATGAATATTTCATTGAACCTGTACTGAAAAAAGTTATTGATTTTCATCAAAATATTTTGGCACCAGAATATTTTGAAATGAGAATCCCACGACGCTTATTACCCGTCGACTAGTTCAAGTGAACTATTTTTTCCAAAGAGCTTATAAATCTCAACATTACTACATTATCAAATTTTTATTTTTTATAATAATTACATATTTTTAAATATATGAGGTAATTAATAATTGTTAAAATATATGTTAAATATATATTTCATACTGTTAAAATAAATACAAAAAAATTTATAAAAATCAAAATATAATATATGGTTACAAAATAGATTACACAGTGATATTATTTTTATTTGTATATTCACTTTCATAGAAATGTAATTATAAGAACAAAAAAAATTAGTTCATTATTAAATCAGTTGTAAATTATTCACAATTTTCTTTTTTAATTTACTAAGGTAGAACGGTATTAAATTTATTCGTCGAAGACTACAGGAGTTTGAAAATTAACCAAACATGCACAGACAAATATAATTTGTGTCATCATGGTACGCATACTTAATGGTGAAACTGTTTGAAGAAGTCGAAAATTTTTTAAAAGTCCAATGACTATTCAACATATGTATATGCGTTGCTTCGCGATTTTTTTTGTTAAAATTTCCTCTTGCGGAGTTAAACGATCTCTTCCATTTAAAAATGGAGGAATATTTAAATGTCCTCGCTTTGCTTCTACAATGTTATGAACAGTAAAACCTCGATCGGCAAAGACTACATCTCCAGGTTGCAATAAATCTGCAATGTTTGATCGCTTAAATATTTCAGGAACTGATATTGAACCCTCATATGCTTCAGATACAAAACTAATGCAGCCGTTAGGGGTACATCCTACTAAAATTTTAAAAGTGGTATGAGCTTTATAATTAGAATATAAATTACCCTGATGTTCAAAATTTGATGGCGATTGACAAAAAATTTTTGCACAATCTACAATAACTCGAATGTTTTTTATAGATCGAAATATTTTTGCTAATGTCTCAGCTATTATTTCCCTAGATGGAAACATGAATGGCTTTAATTGAGTAGTAAATTCATTGTACAAAAAATAAATCCAAGTAGTACATATTTTTGAAACAAATCCTGTAGAAATATCAAACGTGTAAGCTAAATCTTCTATTAAATATCCCATACGTAATCTTAATAATAGTAGAATCAACTGTTGCATTGATGTTAATTTACAGTTGAAATTATTTTCAGAACATTCATTTCTTGATTTACGATTTCCCCAATAATTTAAGTTATCACAAGCTGGACTCAAAAATCTATGTAAAGCTTGGATTTGCTTATAATGTAAACTAGTATAAAAAGTGCATTTTTTATCATCACAACGAATAGAATTTACGAATTGTTCCATTGCTGAATTTTTCTGTAAATTAACTTGAGTAATTTTATTACGCATTTTTATGAAATCGGTTTGAATTTATACACTTTTTGCAGTTATAGTAATTCCTTCACAGTTTATAGTTTCTTCTGTTAAACTAATTTCTGAAGATAAAGATTTCTCAGATAATTCTTGTTGACTCAAATAAACATTATCATCCATAATATTTCGAATTTCATCGTGAGTTGTCAATGTCTGTAATGAAAAATAAAAATCTTTTAATTCAAGTCTTTAATAAAAAAAAAAAAAATGGTAGATTATATTACAAGTGAGTGAATTGAGGCATTATAAGCGAGTGAGATCTTTGAAGCACGAGCG
>JAQQBR010000004.1:488442-500569 GCA_030347285.1 Microctonus hyperodae
AGAAAGAAACAAACAAAATAAGGAGGATACAACACGAAAATTCTTTCGTCTCTAGACTTTTCTAATCTTTCAATATTTTGTTTTATATTTTTGTTCCTCTTCACGCGTTTAAATCTTCATTCAATGTTCTTGACAATTAAAAGTTAACACTTTTGCTTAGTGTTCCGACTCGCGAAAAGAATAAAAGTAAAATTGGTTCAATCGCGACGCGCATTTTCTACAGCAATGATAGGCTACTTCACTTCCTTAACATATGCCTCTAATTCAGCGTCCAATTCCTCAGCTGTTGGTGTTTTCGTGGCAGTTCTGGCACCACCATTACCTCGTCCACCACCTCCCCGTCTGCCACCAGTTGCGCGACCTTTAACCAATCATTATTATCATTAAAATCAATTATTCAAGTGGAAAATTAAATACAGAGAAATAATTAGTTTACTGATTAAAATATATTCATAATACACGTGTTGAAATAAATATAAATTACCTCGTGTGGTCGGACCAGTGCCGCGAGCTCCTCTGAATCTAGTTGTATTGGATCTTTGTGAAAAATTATTCCCTCCTAATCTCGATGTACCTCGGACTGATGTTGTAACAGGCAATTCTGATGTAGCTACTTGTATATTCATCTCGCGACCTGATTATAATATACAAACATTTTTTTATGTTTTGTTTCCTCTTTTCATTCGTTCACGAATAAATAACTAAATAAATAACTAATTAATCAAAAATTAATTTTATTAAAAATAAATATTATATTACCATCAAGCGGCACGCCATTGTACTGTTTCATCGCTTTAATTGCATCAGCCCGCCGCTCGAAAATAACATCTGCTGATCCCAGAGATCGTCCTGATCTGTCATAATGCACCGCTGCTGATTTAAGAGGTCCAAATTCACTGAAGAGTTCCTATCGGACACAAATTAGATGTTCTTATCCATCAATTCGATTTGAATTTGGTAACAAGTTGTCGCCGAACGCTCTGAGGAAGACACCAGTGGATGGAGCCTGCCGGAAAGACGACGGGATTGAAGTTTTACCTGAATATCTGAATCTGAGACGCCAAAGTCGAGATTGGATACGAGAAGTTTCGTGGTTCCTGTGCTACCAATTGCCCCTCTTCCAACTTTCTTCACACCATCAAACATATCATGTTTCCAAGCACTGTTTACATCTCCCTAATAAATAAAAAAGTAATATAAAAAATAGTTCATCAATTGTTTTTAATGTGCCCGAAATTTCGAACGTTCACTGAACGATAATTTTCGATTTCAGAAGTTAAAACCAAATTCATATTTCAATCTCTTCAGATATTAAGTGCTCAGGAAATAAAAATTATTCAACCATCCTACAGTCACCTCTTACTCTTATGATTTTTCAATCTGAGATTGAAAATTATCCTTCGGAATTTCAGGCATATCATTAATTGATATTTATATTATATTGTGAACATAATAGCAAAATACGTAAAACCGACGCGCAAACGTAAAGATTGAGGTTATGATTATGGAATTATTGAGAGAAACAAATTATTTAACTTACTCTGGTATATGATGCTGAAGCTCTGGCGATACCACCTCGGTTACGACCTCGCATTACACCACCTCCGGTTCTTTGTGCACCTCGTGCACCACGTCTAGGTGACGTGCCGGCAATACCTCGACCTCTTCTACCTGTGCCACGCGTTCTTCCACCTTTATTCTGCTTTATTATATCGTCCAGACTCATTTCAATTTTATCAACCATCTTCATTTGGATTGTGATATTTAAATTTAAGAAAGAATTAATGAAAATAAACGATTACGTTGATATTTAATTAATTGGGAGAATAAATTTCGTGTGATAGTCCAACTATGTATTATTCAACCTTTCACCAACAGAGTATTATAAAAATGGCTGCGTATTGCTATATATGGCCGATGCGATGAGAAGGGATAGCGTCCTGCGCAGTGGCGCTCTCTGTGACAATGTATGGACAACAGCGTTCGTTTTTCATTCAATATGGCCGATTTACATGTGTTGGCCGCTTTGAAAATTTTCATTTATAATTTTGAAGGATTTTTGATATCGGATTATTTTGTATTAGATTCGTTTTATTAGTGTTTTGGATTTATTTATGGCAGAGTTTATGGAGGGAGATAAATATATTTTATTTGTGATTTTTGACAGACGGAAGTAAATGAGAAATATTATTTTAAAATGCGCGCTTTTTGAATGTATGAAGTCATGATTACATGAGACTTTTTATTTTGTTGTGGATTGTCGGCTGGGCCTTATGCTGCTGACAACCAAAATGGCCGAGGGGGAAAAAAATGGCGTCACCAAACACTGTGTTAGGCCGGGTACACACTAAACGAACGAACAGTTGCGAAAGAATTCTTTCAGATAATAATATAATATGAACGGAAGAAAATTCGGCCAAATTCGTTTGGTTCATTTTCTGGTGTAGACGAGTTTACTATATGCAGTACAAAATAGTTATGCGTCATGCAAAAATATACATATTATTTTCAAGCCTAATTCAAATCATGGACTGGAGCATATTTATTTGTTTGAATTTAATTGATTAATATCGAGAATATGTATATCATTTAATTCGCCACAGCGCACCTGCAATTCCCGGCGAAAATAGACGAATGTCGATAAAAGAATTCCGTCGCATTTGTTTGTGCAGTGTGAACGGAGAAGAAAATTTTGTATCGAACGACATAAATTCTGGCGAATTTATCCGAACAAATTCGTTCTCCTAGTGTGTACCCAGCTTTACGTGAACGTACACTGGATTCTACGTAAACTGTATAAATAGGACATGATCATAAATATGTCCAATTTCCGGTTTTTTGCTCCAAATTTTTCCTGCATCATAAAATTATATTGTTATCAAAATAACGCTGCATTTGTAAAAACATATCATAAGTAAAATTAATGCGAATAAAGTTTTATTACTAGGCATCGCTGTGAATAAAAATTATACAACGAAATGTATCCAATCTGTATATACATGAATGTAATAAGATATTAATAAATGGTCTTTTGAAATGAAATGAAAAAAAATATGTCCAATTCATCCGCAGCCACCTCAATAAAATTATGACCTAATTATTGTATGTTTGAAAAAAAATAGCATATTTTATTTTGGAGGAGAAATGACTTTTCATAGATTAGTTTTTATTACCCACCTCACTTTGTTCGGCGGGTAAACACGCAGGCGCGCTGGAGGAGTTCCACTTCTTCTCTTTATGAAATAATATACCATTGTCCAATATTTTCAAAACATCTTTAGATATTTTTCGCAATTTTCTCGGGTAGTGAGATTATTGGGAAGTGAAATATAAAATTCGCCTTTCTTGTAGCTACAAAATGAACTACAATAATGACTGTCTCGTAAAGGTGCACTGAAAATCCATTTTGCATGCTAATAATAGTTTTCTGAAAATTATAGAAAAAAAAGTTATAAACGAGCCTACTGTGACATTCCTGGATGTAAATTCCAAATGGACATCAATTCCAATTCAAGTTTACATGAAATTTCTAATTCTTTCTCTTTTAGAATCAGCGTCAAGAACAAAAATCACCAATAGATGTTGGAAAAAAAATGAAAAATACACAACCAGCTGATTTAGAAACATCTGCAGACTGTAGTTAAAGAAGACACTTAAGAATCATACCGGAATTAATAAGTAGCAGGTCTTCAATCATATTTTTTGAGCGCGAAGTTGCTTTCGTAAAATGACGATTTATATCATACTGAAGATATAATTGCTTAATTACTGTTGTTATTTGAAAAAATTAATTATGTTTACAATTTACTATTTATTTTTCTGTTAAATTGTACATTTATGACGCCCATATTGCTTTTGAATAGCAGCGTCCTCTGGTTCATAGATGGACGTTTTATTTCCCAATAAAGTATGAATAAGAGAAACATTTTTTATGCGAAATTTTTTTTTCAAAATCTTCTCTGTGACGCCCTCCGGCCTCCAACATGCCTTTTAATATTTTTGAACGAAAGATGAAGCATAACTATATTATTTTCCAAAATAAAACCGGCCTATATAAATTCAAAGTGAATTAAGTCGGTATTCTCCAAATTAATAATCACTTCGCTCTTCAACTTGATATTAATTTGCATCTTTTATACATCATTTAGAATAAGTATTTGTGGTAATAACTACACATTAAAATTCTCAATTAATAAAGCATCGCATTCCAATCAATGTAACATGATCTGTGCAGTATTTCGATTAACTTTAAATACATGTGAAATGAGCAGAGTGTCTCGTCTGGTTGAAAGAATATTTAATATGTGCTTCATGCATCAAACTAGGTATTGTATATTATTTATAGCATATAAAATCTCGAATTAGACAGTTTATTTTTCTTGCAGTGTTTCTAACAGGAAATAATATGAAATTGTTGTATTCACAATCTGGAACGATAAAAAATTCAATTATTCATGTATCATTATTTACTGAGTGATCAATTATTAACTCACCGATACGATAACGTTAAGCGAGATAGTTGTATAGTGACAGGCTATCAGAGTCAATGGCCTTTGAATAATTGTTACCAGCACCCAATTCATCAGTTGTTTGTTACCACGCCAATTGATACAGTATACGGCATGTTTGTAATCTTCACTCTATAATTAAACAAAAAAAAAAGTATATGTTCATATCATTCACCATACATAATCATGCTTATTTTTTTTTCCTCGTTACCTCCGTAATCAAGTATGAACCAGCCAAAGCACAAAGACATGATTCCATTATTTTTATAAATATGAATGCCGTAACATACACTATGACGTATGTATTAATTGTTACCTGGTATAAACTAAATTAAAATTTCACTTATCAAACAAAAAAAATTTTTTTTGAACAATAAATTCATCCAAACCTTAGTCAGTAAAAACATACAAGCACACAATTGTACTGCATTAGAAATGAACATTTGAAGGATAATTAGCCCAAATATGTCTTGGATAGATTCACCGTATTTCATTAGCATTGTATATTTATCGGTACAATAACTTATGACATTGCTTTCTTCTCCTGATTTCTCAAGTTTGGTATGATGATGAGACATATCACGAAGTTCACTAATCATTCGGAATACTAAAATACTAAATACACCTTGAACTGAACATGTCAAAGTACTGGCACTAATAGCGGCATATGTTTGGTTCATCCAGTGAAGTACGTAGTTGAATCCATCGAATTGAACCGTCCAAGGATATGCAACTTTATACGTTAAGGCGTAAGAAGGGCGTTCAACATGCTTTATTTTATCAATAATAAAATACAGCAAGGGTGGACCATTTCCAGCTATGCATATTGTAATACATGAAATCGTAAGCACCCAAAACATGTAATAAAACGTAGACAAGTCTTTTATTAAATCTGTCATTCGTGGACTATTCTTCACATAGTTGAAATATGCGTCGCTAATTTCTATCAGTTCAATCATCTCATCTCGATTCATTAGAAGACAGATGATCTTGGAAAAAAATTTCATGAAAATTACGACTGTGTCTTTTTTTGCTTAATAAAATAATATACAATACATTTATCTTACCTTCACAGTGGAAACCATATGGGTTATCAGAATCCCTAATACACTGATCACTAGCACCAGATTGTTGATATGTAACTTTATAAAATAAAATATTCCGAATCCACAATACGCGTGAAATAATATATTGATATACGGAATGAAACGATAGAACTTAGAAGCCCCTTTTCGCGGATAATGGCCTATAAAGTATAGCATATTTTCAACAGTTTTGCGAAATATATAATAGTTGTTCATTGGATCTTTGGCCATCTTGAACTGAAGATGGAACGAAATAACATTAGATAATGTAATGAACGACAAATCAAATCTAATTTCTCAGAACTTTTCGATAATATCGCTGCATTATGCTGTAATATTTGTACTAACATAAGATAATTTCATGTAATTGCCAATATTCTTAAACTCTTTATTAATCGATCTGAATATTTACAACGCACTAAAATTATTAAAGTTTTAGTTATGATTGTTATGTACTTTCAAAAATAAAGAGACATACCAATTACGATCGATTTTCTGCAAAAAATACGGCCTATATCTTTCAAACTAATAGGAGGATTATAGTTAATACGCTAGTAATTACAGTTCACAATTACCCCGGAACAGAAATTCACATTCGCTATTAATATTGGCATGTTGTTAGTTTTCAGATCGATTAAAGAAATGTTCAGCAATTCTGGTAATCACATCATATTATCTTATATTATTACACATATTATAAAATAATATAGCTATATTAGCGACAAATTTCCGAGAACGAAATGGGGTTTCTCGTGCAATTAAGTATCTTATGTTTTTTCGTTCAATGTTCAACTGAAAATGGCCGAAGACGCGATAAGCAAGTATTGTATATTTCTCAAAATTATTGGATTATTCGTTCGTCAAAAGTGATTTCTAAATTTTATTGTCGTAATCCGTATTTGAATATATTATACCATATACGTATTTTTTATTTGGGAGATATTCGGTTTTATATGCGGTCCAATTGATTAAGCATCTCGCGGTAGTGATTGTCGAGTATTTTGGTGAGTATGATGGTTTTTGTTATAAAAATAATAATGATTTAGAATATATATTTTTTTGAGGTATAGAGAACAATACAATCGTAAATTTCATGCATTTTCTTCAGGACCATTTATATACTAGTCTACTGTGATGATCTGAATGTATTCAGTTGAAAGTTAGTGAAAATATTTTACCTACCTTATAAATAATCTACGAAGAAGCATTTTATTAAAAAACTTCCTAAGTTTTTGATGCTTGTTTGGCACTCCGTTAGGTCCAGAGTTTGTTGTTCATTTTTCATATATACCGCACCCAAAAAAAATTGACTTGGATCAAGTTTAAAATCGAGTTGTGTTAAAACTATTGATATTATTTATTTATGTGACTCAATAGTTTGGTAGATAAAAGCTTAGTGTGAAATTCAATATGAAATTCATTTTACAAAAAAAAATTTTTTTCATGGAAGCTATTGGATCCTCACGCTTACAACATTCAATTGAAAAAGTTCTTGAATAGATTATGAAACCAAATGTGAATGCTAACTCTTTAAACAAATTTATTAATAGCGGTGCGGCTTTTTTTCATCTTAATGACTTTGTTAATCGTCAAAATTGTCGTATTTTAGATTCAGAGAATCCACGAGTAACCATTGAAAAATGAATGCATCCACAACGTGTCATTGTTTGGTGTGGATTTTGGACTATATAGAGGCATCGCCGGACTATATTTTTCGAAAATGCGGCTGGTTTAGGCGACAACAGCTAATGATACTGGAGTGAATTATTTTGAATTTGGGAACCATGTCCATGTGCGCATTAAATATTCAACTGTAATAAAATGAGTTTAAATGATAAGGAGAAACCAAAAAAAAATTTCGACATCAAAAAAAGAAACGTCAACATCAGGAGGATTGACGTTACCAATTATTGTCATTGAAAGATCAGCCAAATCTAGATATCGATAGAATCTTACTAAACTATCTTTTTATTTTAGGAACTAAAAACGTTTGTGGGTCGTTTGCAGTTTATTAATGCAGTGGTTTCATTCGGAGCTCATTCCAAAAGTGATATGAAATTTCGCATCAATAAAACTCCCGAACAAAGCTGTATTACTTGTCGACAATTGTTTATCTCATCCATAAGAACTAGGAATGGGAAATATTAAAGTTATATTTTTACGATCCTACACTATATCTTTGATTCAGTTAATGCATTTAACAATATCTGTGGCTAAAATATCATTTTTTAATGGAAAAAACTTAATAGAAATTGATGAACAAATTAATTTGAGGAATGATATTGAATGAATAACCAACCCATGGGATGAGATGAAACCAATCACAATAAGAAAATCATGGAGTTGGAAAATCATGGTAGGTATTTCAATACTTGGATACTTTCAATTTATTTTTTTTTTTCACGTGGTTTTTCATTTGATTCATTTATCTGTAGTTGTAGCTACGGTATTTTGGAAAATACAGAATCATATGCACCAATTTCATATAGTATTTCGTTTACAAATGGTTGAATCCATCTACGATACCGAATCTTATATATTAAAAATAATATATCTCATTAATTATTAATAGATTGTTTATCAAATCTTCTGTACATATTTTTAAGGAAATGAAACGCTCTACAAAAAATGTCTTTAGTACTTTTTTCATAAATCTAACTATTGAAAAAATATTCGTTTCCGAATTCCAATATAAGCTGATTTTTGTAGTTTTTCAATAGGTATTTTAAATATACCCATGTAATTCTTGAGTTTTTGATATATATTCATAAAAATTTGAGTTCATATCAATGAAAAAAACTTTTTTAAACCTAAGTATAATTTTTTGTTCGAGAGTATATATTTTTTTCTAATCAATTTTTTTTTTAATATTTTATTCTTAATTACATAATTAAGAATTGTGATTTATTATTTTCCTTTTGTTTATTCAAAATTGAACTCAAACTTTTTTCTTCACGAAGTTCATAATTCTTTCGTATAACTCAAATGTCATTGATTCAATATTGTTCAACTTAAACAATTCAGCTTTCATTTATATTCATATATTTTTTAGTTATCTATAGGTATTAGGTATACAACCTAAAAATAATAATACAGAAAATAAAGCCAACAAAATTATACTCAACGTATGCAAAGTATCCATTGTTACGTCCGAGGTGGTATTAGGACGTATGTTTATTAAAACAACAGATAAAATAATTTTATTAAAGGTAGTGGATCGTTGCTCGCAACTGCTATATACACAGCTGAAGCATAAGGTTGCGTTAATAATTGAATGAGATGATATTTTTCTTTATTTTATGGCACTGATAAACTTTTCACTTTATTAATAAAACCCCTGTTAGTTTAGATTACAATTATTGTACACTGATTTCTTTTATGTATTAATGTTCTTGATTAAAAACACTCGATTTACAAACTTAGATTTGACTTATGAATCGATATAGTAAAAGACGGTATAGATGTCAATTGTGAACAAGTCGTAGACGATGGTATTTTCCAACTGAAGAACCTTGTTATGACTTGGGTTTTTATAAACTATTTCCCAACTTTTTCAAAATATATTTCATCAGCATTTTAATACATTTCTTGGAGACTAAAAGAATTTGCAATGACGGAAGTTTCGAATTAACAAAAGAAGTATTTTCTCATAAAATATTTTGATGCAGTTTTAGTTTCATATATTTGAATGTAAGATGATATTAATGAAAATTTTTCATATGCAGTTAAAAATAAGCGTAATTTTATATTATATGGAAATATTGAATTTAATATCAAAATAAGAATATATTTTGAGACGTGAGAATTCCGAGATGAAAATTTAGAAGTCTTTCATCGTCCTTAAAACCCTTAGTCCCGCAAAATCATCCCGCTCATGGCACTGAGCGGGACGATTCACGGATTAATAAGTACAAATGAAGTCAAAAACTCGTGTAGACGGATCCAAAAGTACTAATAAAGCCTGAATCTCCGACCCCGAGACTGACGGTGCTTCACATCGTCCCGCATGTAGGGATTGGAGGAACGATTGTAGATGATATGAAGACTTTGAAAACATTTCAGGAACTTTCAAGAACTCGAAAAGTTTGCGAAAGATTTCAAAGAACTTCTAAAGACTCCGAAAGACTGAGAAATTTCATCTTGGGAAAATATATTTGAAAGAGCGCGTTACGAATAAAGCGCAGACGTATGAAAAGATGGCGGAAGGTCCCGTGGGACCTAAGAGCGTATATATAACTTCAATTTTTATTTCATCTTCATATTACCATATACATACATGATTTATTGTTGAATGATATAAAACATTATCTATATTCTCCAATTAACAGATAAAATAATTCAACATGTTTTTTTTTTTCATGAAAGTAAATAGCCATCTCATCATTTATATTTGATGAATCAGCAGGTCGTAAGTGAACTCATTTTTTATCGCAGAAAAAACTGTCTGGCAGGTCCGTTTATTGGGTACCATCTAAAATAGCAAAATAATCAGCTACAGTTGTTCGCATATAGGTAAGAAACGGTTCATGTACATTTACTTCATATTTTTCATGAATTATCGAAGTAATTCTTATTCATACTTCTTATATTCTATCAACTCTAAATAAACATGATGTATAATTACCACTCCGGCTACAGCATTGTATATTCGACATATATAAATTGTTTCATTTCCTATCTTTCCACCTTCAATTGCATTCTTTTCCACTGTACCATTTGACGATTGTATCCACTTGTAATGGCCAGGTTTAACTAGAAGGACCTTGAAGTATTTTTAAATATATTAATTCATGATTATCAAATAACTTCAATGGGGAACAATTTTAAATCTTGACAATAGAATATTCGGAGTATCTAGCATAGCGTGTATAATAACATTCAATTACCTCGAATTGTTCGTAATTGTTTGTCTTCATTTCAGGAAAAGGTTCCATTGTTCTCTTATGAAGATATATTTTCCCTTCATACGGAACTTTATCACCATTGCTATATGTTAAACGTGTAATTATATAATAATTTGATGGAATAGTATGCACCAATCTCGTGTCATTCCATAATTCGGGTGTATATTTCACCCATTGGTATTCTATAATAATATTAAAAACACATAAAATATAAATAATTTGAATTGTTTACACAGTATCTTCTTAGAGTAACTTTATTTATTGATAACAAATTCATATGTTTAAATAATGCAATATATATTTATCAAAATAGATGGATTGTATAATTTACTTTTGAATTAAATTTGTTTAATAAAATTCTCAACTTTATATATTAAATAAGTAAAGAAATCGCCGAACTACAAATAGTTAATTTATATTTACAATTTTATTTATAACTAAGTGATGAAAAAAATATTTTATCAAAAAAATCATTTGGAATGTATAATGATGATTATTTAATATTGTAATTTTTTTAAATCAGTCTTTTTCGTTCATATTACCTGATGACGTTGGCTTTAGTGATGTTGGCTTTGGTGTTGATGCTAGTAGCAAAAAAAATTATTCTAATAAAATTAGATGATAATATAAAGGTATCAATACACGTATTATTTTATTAAAATTTTGATATCGAATAGTTCAATTAAAGTACTTACCATTCAGTAGCCCATGACTGCTTCGAATTAGTATTTGTATTATGCATCCAATCACTACTATATTCATGACAACCTTCATTTTTAACAAGACGAAGAAGAATATTTGTTTAGTCGAAAGTTGATGTCTTAAATGACATTTTAGCACAAATACACTCTCTTCTAAAGCATATATATCATATCTAACTTTTAATCTAACACAATGTTATTAGCAATACATTTTCGAAATAACAATTTATTTTCTTTTGTTTTCATCATTAGATGTGAATGTGTACAACAGCAATTAAATATCATTAATGACAATTTAATGACTCTTGGCAACACGATATTTCCAATAATTTTATAGCCATTAACTTCGAACACCAATGATAAACACTGCATTCTTATGATTTTTATCGAAATTCTATATTTATTGTTAGGTCACAAGTGACCTTTTTCTTTACCCCGCAACCCCCGCGCTCTTCTATACCAATATTTTCATAATCTCGCAGCATCGCACCTCGGATCATGTTAAGAATACTTTTATATAATTTATAATATTATTTTAAAAGAGGAATTTTATTGTTATATATTAATTGTCTACTTCATTTCCGTTGAGAAACTTCTACTTTCATTGTTCTCATGCGACATTCTACACTATTTTGCATATTTTCAAAGAAACACTTTTGTCTGCGCTGCAACTCTTTGGTAAATCATTTCAAATTAATTCCTCCAGACGCTGACCACTGCGTCTCTATATTCTTTCATAAAAATAAATAACTGCTGACCATACTTAATTTACTTCACGACTTTTCTCTTCATAAAAAAGTCAGTCTTCAATCAGATCTTCAAGCGTAAACTTCAAGTCTTACTCAGAATTACCTACGAATTAAATCAGAACCTACGAACTAAAGTTATGAATAAATCAGAACCTACGAATTACAATTACTAAATCATTA
>JAQQBR010000004.1:549208-559504 GCA_030347285.1 Microctonus hyperodae
CGATTTTTTGAAAATCGAACATGAGACTACCCCCTTAAGTAATACTTTATAATATTTCTTCATATTCTAACGAATATCACACAAAATGATAAATTTTACCGAAATTTAACAAACACTGTATTATTTTGCAATATATACTACCGACCATTTTGCTCATGGTGCTTCGTTAACTACTTCCACTTAAACAAATCAAATATAGATATTCAAGATATTAAGTAGGTCCGATAGGAAAAGTGCTCACA
Organism: Microctonus hyperodae; assembly: GCA_030347285.1. Taxonomy (NCBI): domain Eukaryota; kingdom Metazoa; phylum Arthropoda; class Insecta; order Hymenoptera; family Braconidae; genus Microctonus; species Microctonus hyperodae. The sequence continues at coordinate 549,451 of JAQQBR010000004.1, forward strand.
ATAAGCACTGAAAGCACTCGCAACTGATTTGTCTTTCACTTTATGTCGCATCACTTTTCAACAGAATGAGCAAAATATCCTCATCGTTGCGATTGCTCACATTCATTGATATAACTCCCACACAAGCATAAATTAATACCACCCTTATTACACTACTCAATATGCGGATTATTTCATGCATCTAAACGTTGTGTTTTTGTCAAAATTTATTTTATCTAATGTGTATTGTTATTAACCAATGCACAAACATAGCTATAGTACTTATTCAACCCGCTCTCAATTGAATATAGCGTACGTATAATTATCAATGTTATAAAATTTTCTAATGACACTCTCATTCACGTTATGAATTGAAGAATTTATATAGTAGAATCGCAATACTGCAAATCATGAGTATTGGAGCCACTGATGAATAGCGATAAGATAATCCTCCCACCCACACTTTTGCACATTAATTGGCAGCCAATCATAATTTCAACGTACGGTGCGTGTCTTTCAAAGTTCATAATTTTTGAGATTATATTTCGATATACACACGTGCGAACAAATTTCCTGCGCATTCATTCTAAATACTCCCGCATGAAATAATGATGATAAAAATCCTGAAGAGGATAGCTTCATGACGACCTTGTGGTCCTGAAGAAGTTGTATTATATGGCTATGATACAGAATTGACCGAATTTCTGACGACCTACTTTTTAGAAACGGATGCAACTAAATTGTATCTATATGAATATGTACGCTTGCACTTCTCATGGGTGCATATTTGAGTGACCAACTTGGAGTTGAAGTCATGTAATGGGAAAAATTATGTTCCTGAGAAAATAGCTTCATCAAAAGTTGAATAATTTCGAGAGAGAATTTAGTAGTGATGTTAATAAATTAATTTTGATGTCTCGAAAAGATTTTTGGCTTTTTAGATGAGAATATTTATGTTTTTTTAAATATAGCATTTTCCAAGACAAAACCATCGAAAAAATATCTTGTTGAAAATGAATGCGAATTATGTAGTTTTGAATTTTCAAAATGTGAAAACATATAAAATTATCTTTTCCTCTCGTTATACTTTTTTTATCGTACGTATAGTAGAAACATTGATACCACCCCTCGTAATTCCCGAATAACTGATATGGATACACGATGAGATGATGAATAAATAAAATGAAATTAATACAAATGTATACACAAAAAATACAAATCCAAGTCACCATACTCATGGAAATAGACTATAGTAAGGAGATACAATCCAGTAACATAAGTGAAATGAATCATATAAAGCAACGTTACGCTACAAATCCAGGTGTGTTAAATTTTTTGAAGTCATACATTTATTTGATGGGTATTCAGTATTGTGACACTTTAATGGAAAAATAACACTTCAAGTCTAAAAATGTCTTGATCCAAGTTTACAAATGTCTTGATAAACGTCTGAAAATATCTTAGTTCAAATTAGGAATTTTCTAGTTGAGCTAGTATTTTCTAGTAGAAAGTCTAGAACTTATCACTTAGACAACACCCCAAATCAATATTAAAAAATGCTCTGATTGAAAAATATTATTTAAGATAATTAATTGAAAAAAAAATAACATCATTGAAAGAAACACAGTGAAAAGTTCATTAACATATCGAAATATCTTATTCCAATATTTTACATTACAAATTATCAACAATTTATAATATTAATGATTAATTATTTACAACGAGTATCTAAAATGTACGCAATTGTTTCCATTTGAATATGAATATAAATTCAACAAAATCCCTGCACTCATAAACAATATCCACTGCACTAAATTTTTTCTAATATAAATATTTTTACTAATATAAAAGTCAATGGTATAGAAAAAAACCGCTTATACTCATTTTTTGAATTATCTATATTCTGTTTTTTATTTCCATTTTTAAAAAATATTCAGTAAATATAAGTTCAATTCCTCCCGATTGAAATTTGAAAAAAGTTAAATCAAGCTTAAAAAAATTTTCGATCAAGATTTTGAAAGATTTGACTGAAAAATAAACACTGAAAAATCCTAGAATCAAATATATTTTCGATTTGATCATTTTTACGACTGATTTAACTCAAAACATACATAATGTCTTGAGTCAAACATATTTCAGACTTGGATCAAAATTATTTGTGTTAAGTCTGAGTTGCGACTTGATTCAAGACTTTCTTTTTTGTGTATTGTTGGAATATACTATTATAACGTGAGGAAAAAAAGAGGTTAAGAGAGTATGAGTGCGTACATAATATGCCATGCTATTGGATTACAAAAAATGTGCAGGATTTGAAATTTTGATTAAAATGAATTTTTGAAAGAAAAAATACAAAAATTTTTATTTTATTAACAGCTATAGTCAGGATTAAAAATTATCATCGAAGAGTTTTGATAAGGTCTTTGTCAAATTTATACGAGCTATAAAAAGAAGTGAATAAGAGGGTGTAATTTTGTAGAAAAACTTCATTGGGATCAACTTTTTTAGAGGTAAAAGGCAGTTATGCATAATGAATATTTTTATTGTTGGTTATTTATGTTATTTTTTTCGACGTTAGTTCTTTGAATTGGGCATTCACTGCAATCTGTATTATTCTTTGGTTAATTTTTTTATTATTATTTAAATAATAGGAGAGTATAAAGCATGTAATGTAACTATAACTTCAAATATTTGATTACAGAACGTTTTGAAGCCATCGAGATAGGACTTGACCAAAAACTTTGACAAAAGTCTTGCCTTCATGTGGCGAAATTGTGATCGTATACAAACTTTCAGGCTTCCGCATTTTGTTGATGTAGACTATTTTCCATTTACATATGAGATTGGAGTGAAATTTTTTTGAGCTATGGAAAAAATATTTCTGATTACAAAAGTAAAATTGAACTAACTCGAGCATTTAAATATTATTATTGAGAATCGAAAGTGCCATAATTCCTCTATTGAAAAAAGTAAAGAACTGTTTTTTGTTTACTTTATTTTTTCAATAAATTTGTATTGAAAAATATTATTTTTCTAGTTATGAACAATATACACTTTTATTTTAAAAAATTAGAATCATTTCGACATCTCCACAATTCATCCAGAATTAAATATTTGATATTACATTCAAATATATTCCTTGAAAATATGTCTCACAACTTTTTCCAAAAAACCGCATTTTTCTGATTCACGTGATAATGCAACATAGCATGTGACATTCAATATACATGTTATATATGATTGAGAAGTGGTCGTCTATACACATGTAAATTATTAATAAAAATGCAGTAAAAAAATCTTGAAGGCCTAAATGATTTTGAATGAAAATATTTACAAGGAATAGTATAACTTTCTGTTGCAATACAAATACAACTCTGTGTAATTTCCCACATACATTAGTGAAGATATAATATGTGTATAATATCAATCATATTGAACAAATTGTGCGTATAGGCACTTGCGGTAGCTATCCAGACGTGGTACAAAGTTACAGCTCGGAGAATCGCCAGGCCGATAAGTAGAACACAATACCGTTAACCCGACAACGGATAGTAAGCTTCTCTATAATATAACTCACGCGCACGGCCTTTCATACCAGCACACTAATGTATACATACATAAATATTATCTATACATACATGCCTTCATATATAGCGTATATATACGCATATTAAAGTCATATAGACGATTTTACTGAGCGTTTGCTTTCCTTTTCATTGTGAAAAATAGCGCGTGCGAATAGACTATACTACTTGCAGCGACCCACATATGTTAAGGTGAAATGTGATCAGCGCACTACTTTACCCCTTTATCATGCATATCTACTTATTCTGAATACTACCATTGTTATTATTTTTCGAAGGTTGATAACATATTGGGAAGAAAAAGAAATGCAGACATTTTTTTATCTTTTGTCAAATTTTAGTGGAATTTCTACCGTCATAAAATCCCTAAATTTTAATGTAATTATTAATGTTTTTAGAAATTCGAAGTATTCCGAACTTAACAAAGTATATGGAAGTTTACAATTTATCTACAATTTGAACTGAAGGCTTATATTTTTGGAGACACAAATATTAACTGAATCTAAAACAAATTCTTTCATAAAAGTTTGCGTTGATTTCGTTACACTCTAGGCTAGATATCTACATAAATTCATTCAATGTTAAAGATCAAATCAAAAAATAATATCATGAAGTTGATTTACGATATCATGATTTTTTCGTAAACAATTCAAATATTAGCGTAACGTTTTGATCATCCATTTTCCGTTGATTACACGTCAAATTACTGAACTTGACGATTGATGAAATGATGATCAATTGTTTATCAATTTATAAAACACCACATGCATGTAACACGAACATTAAATAAAGTACCTATATTAATTCGGTTTTTGCAAAACTTCAACGATGTATACTTTTTTTGCAAAAAAATTTCATTTGACTTTGAATGTATACATCATAAATAACAAAAAAAAAAAAACGATTAAAGTACCTTCTGCTTTTCAGGTTATTAAACTATGATACTTATATTCTTTGAACTGCACAAGTATTTTTTTGAATTCATCATATTATCATTTATTTTTACAACTGAAAAAACAATACTTATACATTTCTACCATAGATTATAAAAGTCCCTAAAACCTCTTAATAATACACAATTCAGTATTTTCATTCAATATCACCATCCAAAAACTCCTTTGAAACTACAACATTTCTATATAGGAAATGATTTTGGTTCGCTTTTATTTAATTAATTTTTTTGAATGTATCATTTGAAATAGGACATCAATATATATATTTATATTTATAAGTTTATGTGGTTATATGTTAATACACATAAGTTTGTTGATGGAATGCTGAGTCACTTTCCTCTAGCGGAAGTAGGCCAAATGCGCAGATGCCTTTAGAAACACACAACCACTGATAATGTACCTTCTACCATCGGTCAAAGGTAGTATATTTATATACACTCATATAGTATCCACAAAGACAGACGAGAAATTCAATCGACGCGTGGCGTGGTCAATTTCTCGTCCTTATACCTAGTAATCCCATTGATAAGTGGCTCACCATTGTCGTAGACGAGATGAATTTTGATTCTCCCCCTTTCTCTCGTTACATCGTGTTATACCTCTACGCCAATGAATAACGGTACAAGTGAGCTGCGTCACGGCTCGACGACCCCCTTCGACCGCTACTCTATACACCAACACCGTGAGGCCCGTCAACAAGGACGGACTATAATTTACTGACAAAAACGGAATCACCATGAATACTCATACACCTGTGTGAGGGAGCAATATGAACGTATCACTTCCTATTTTTCACCACATCTACAATATCTTACTATGCACTCTATTGTTATTTTATCATTTATACTTGAAAAGATGAAAAAATTCAGTCCACTTTCTTATATTTCATAAATTATTTTGATAATTTTCCATTAATTATTCAAAAAAATCATAATTGAACACCTCAATTGCTAAATAAGTGAAATATTCACAGCAATACATTTACAGCAATACGTTATATTTGCAGCAATACAACATTGGTTGGACAAATGTATTCGACCGTGGCTGCGAGTGGCGTGCTACTAACCCAGTTATTTAGAGCAAGCCTTTTTTCACTGAGGAACAATGAATAAATCTATACTATATGTCAATATGCATAGTAGTGCCAACATACGCGTGATTTATTACCCCATCAATATATACAAAAGACTCGAATATGGTCAATTCGTTCAATTCCTTTTGGTGGAATTGATGTTTTAATAGGATGTAAAACTAGCGAGTCTGAACTGATGTATTTTATTAAATGTTTCAGGTTCTCGCGGCGCCGTTGGCGGTTGCAACACTCCTAGCAATAGAGTGGATCCTTGGTGGAATCCTGGTCCTCTTTTTCCAGCGGTTACCACATCAGGACCATTGAAAATTGACGAGAGGTCTCCAGAAAATCAACACAACTACTGCGAACAGCAACGTAATACATCCATTGTGCCCGTTTACTCATTTTTATCAGCACCATCGCTTCAACATCAATCTTATCATCACGTCAATAATTCCACAATCAACAATAATAATAGTAATAATAAAAATAATAGTAACAATAATAATGATAGCAACAACAACAATACTAATAATAATAAGGATAGTGAAAAAATAAATAAAAAATCGTGCTCGACAATCTCAGCTATATTTACGACGTCTTCGTCAACATTCACAAGTTTTAATGAAGATTCATTATCCAGATGTTCAAACATCATAAAACCATCATCCAAAACACTTCCCCATCCCTATGATGTACCAATCTCTACAACTATCCAGGGACAACTGAAAAAAGTACTCACTAATTTACATGGACCAAAGTCATCAGACTCGACGGACATAAAACGATCAACGGATCAATTACTAACTACAAATAGTACAGTACCCACATGTTCATTAACAAGTACATCCACGAGTTTGGGCTGCGCAACGAGTTCGTCTACTACAACATCAACATCAGCAAGTATTAGAAACACAAGTCTCGGAACAACTAAAAATTCAATAGATATACCATCATTATCACCATCCTCATCATCACGTGAATCAATAACTGGAATATTATCATCATTGAACGTTAGAGTAAAGGCCGAAGACAAATCAGACACTTACACAAATGAGTCATTATCAACAACAAGTGGTACAGGATTTTGTGGGTCGCTATTGAATTCATTACTTTCTACATCAAAAGTTTCGACAACAAAACATTTCAATGAGAATCGACAACGTATTGAGCAATTCCACAATCTTGATCAAACACTAAACATAAAAGTTGAATATTCATTGAATTCATCACCATCGTGTTGTGGTGTGTTGGAATCGGGTACAGAAGCTGGACTTGTAGCTGCATCGCCATACGATATTATAAATAATAGCATCTCGCGATCACTATCAAAAATTGATGATTGTTGTATTGAAAAAAGCGATAAACAATCATCAGACATTGTTGTATCACCACAATCGGAAATTGCAATCGATATGAAGTATGAAACTCAAACAGGACCACCAGGAGGTCCACCGCATTTGACATCGACTGGAGTTGAACCGCCGCACAGTAGCCAGGGTAGTGGACTTGTAGTGTCAGCATCGCCAACTGAAGTGGTTGGTGTCGAAAGTTTGTTATTACCATGGGGAACAACAGGCGCGGACTTTTTGGAGCCATCAGACGTTAAACAAACAGCGGCCGGTATTCAAGATGCTTGGGATACACTTCTGCTTGGTTCATCGGTTGGTGTTGCGACAGCGCAATCATTGGCGGAGCTAAAGCCACTTCCGCCGTTTACGGGTTATACAGGACATTTAAGTATTAACGGTATACCTGGTCATCACTATCACACAATCGCTTCGTCGGCACAACGACCGTCAATGCATTCGTCTTCACCCCAACCATCTTCTAATCAAGAGTACTACGAATCTCCTGTAGTCTCGTCAAGTACACCGTGTCCTTCAGCGACACAAAAGCAGCATCAGCATCAGCACCAACATCAAGCGCAGCAACATCAGTTGCAGCAACAATTACCACAATCAACACAACAAGTTGATTATGATATCGAAGACATTGCTGAAATAATTGGATCAGCAATCGCTGATACGACTGTTCCTGGTGGTGGGAATGAACCTGAGTCAGAGCGAGACCCAGACGCTTCAAGGGATTGGATTGATATTGCAGAGTGGATTGATAATCCATGCTCGCCTAAAGCTCATGAAGTAACATCACCTAGTCCATACTCTCAAATTTATGCATCAACAAATCCAATAAATCAATCACATCAGCATGGATCTACGCTGCAAAGTCTTCTTACAACTGGTTATGCGCCATTGCTCCAGGCAAGATTGCAGGCTGGTAATACTGGACTTCAAAATGCATCGTGCGGTGAAACACCATCATCAACAAGCCCATATCCGCCCGTTAGTCCACCAGGTAGAGTCTCCACCTCATGCAGTCCCGATCATCTGCTTCACTCATCATTTGCGGCGCCATCGCATCCACGAAAACGATCACGGCCAACGTCAGCTAATCAAAGCGCTACGAAAAAAAATTCCGTAGCATCGGCATTATCCTATGGAACTGAATCTGGTGTGATTGGTGGTAAAGAAAAACCTGTCCATAGGTGCTCCATTTGTAATAGAGGTTTCCTCAATAAAAGCAATATCAAAGTTCACTTGAGAACGCATACAGGAGAGAAACCATTCAGATGTGAGGTATGTGGTAAGGCGTTTCGTCAGAAAGCCCATCTAATTAAACATCAACAGATCCACAAAAGAATTGGCAGAGATTAAATTAAATCTATATGCACGACAATAACGTGCGCAATTTAATAAAATTTCGCTCTTTGGCTCTGATGAATAAGACGTCATTGAGTCGAATAAAGTTTTCGCCGCTATACATTTGGCCACAAAACATCAAATGAATTGGATTACTACTGGAAATCAGGTAGAAAAAGAGAAAATAAAGAGACAGAAAAGTAAGAAACGAGGTATGAAGCCTTGGGAAAACTCAAACGTACGCAACGAGGAGTGTGTGTGTGTGTGTGGGTACATGTTATAATAATTATCAATGTCGTATGAATATTCCTGAGCGTACCACGTGCATATACTCATCATTATTGTCAGTGACACACGTATCCTCCCGTACGGTATAATCGTCCTAAAATATACAATCTCACATTCATATTACTCTGTTATAGAGTAGATAACTATGATGATTGTGCGCGTACAATGACTGACCTGCGGGAGAAGCGCGACTCATCGTGGTATCGTGCTACATATGTACCTTAAGTCCTTCTATCACGTGCTCTCATTTACATATGTTTACTTTTAATTAGATATAATTGTTAAGTTTATATTTTTAAAGTTAATATTTTTTAATTTTTATATTAAGCTACTATATTATTTTTCATCCTTGTAACTTATTCATTATTTATTATGCTACTATCTTCTCATTTATTCTCAATTTTTCCATCTATTTTATTTTCCTTGCAAATGTCAACATTCATTTTAGAATAATTCATAGTATTTGATGTATTTGTATTATATCGATTGTATTTCATTCTGTCGTACTATTTTCCTGTGCAGTTTCATTAATTATCGATACTATTGAAATATGATAGTTTAATGCCTCTATACTGTTACAGTAAATCGATCAATTGTGAAAAAAAAATTTAACCAGTCTATACATCGTTATGTAAGTATTGTAATTTATTAGAGTTATATTGGGATCAATTTTTCTTGTTTTGTTTTTATCTATAACCCTGATAAGAATTTTTTAGAATCGGTTAAGACGCATTAATTGTTATTTTACCGATTATCATATCTAATACAAATGATTTCACGTTCATTTTATTTGCTTAATATACTTATACTTAATATTAATATTTAAATTTGTTCATATAAATTATTTATTGGAGATTCTAGGTTAAAAATTAAATTTATGCTAATATATATACTAGAAGGATAAATCTTGTGTTGATTCAGGATTTATGCTACTAGGATAATTAATTAAATTCGAATGCTAATAAAATGAATTTACGGCTGTGTTATCTCGTTCCGAAAGGATGATCCACAGATCTCACGTCAAATTGTTGCCTTGCCATAAGGGTAACTTCATTGACAATTCTTCACACCTATACATGTATTCTATTTTCGCCTTCTTAATTTTTTTTCCTTGCCACTTACCTCGTATTATTTCTTGTCTCATTGTTTGAATAATATTCTTTGTATTATCTAACGTTTTCTTGTTCAAATCAATATGGCGTGTATGCTTTATAAAGTCAGTGGAACATGATTCTTGTGCATTGCGAACAGAGAATTAATACATTTTCGGTATAAAGCGTAGCTGGCTACGCGAATACCTTTGTAAATTAATATAGAACAATAATGACGTAAATGAAAATATTCTATGTCAAACTTAGATGGAGGCATTAACACTGTCAAAATCGTGTCTCAAAAATTGCAATTTTATGTACACAGTATTCAGATGCTTCTTGAAAATATGTCTCTGGAAATATAATAAACTAAAAAAAAAAAAACATG
>JAQQBR010000004.1:587184-601348 GCA_030347285.1 Microctonus hyperodae
GAGTAAAACATTTGACTTCTGGTCCGATACCCTCCTTTATGATCACGCTATTTTTTTTATTAAAAAATTACATGCGTGAATGTTGTCACTGAGAAAATGACTAGTAAGGCAAACAATTTTTTTTATGAAATTTCCACCGTCAAAATTTCAAAAATTGTTTGAAGTATGCTAATTGAATAAATGATAGGTTATTATCATAAATATTGAGTTTTCACGAATTTTCCAGTCTTAGTTATATCTAATTCATTTAAAAATTTGGGAAATCATACCAAAGAGATTATTGAACGATTAACAATGATTTAATACATTAATGTAATATAAATAAAATAAAAAATGGGGATTCACGCATCAAGAAATAAACAAACACAATATCAATGTATATCTTGCCCTTATGGTTATATTCCAGGAAATCCTGGTACGTTTGAAGAACTTCATAAAAAAGTTAAAGATCTTTATCCCCTCAATTTCGAAGGTATAAGATTGATAGCGAAAAAAACTCTCAGTGATCATTTTAATGCCTGTCATACTATCACACTAAGTTCAGTAACACCTTCTGGCTATAAATTTGGAGCATGTTATGCAGGAACGAAAAAAGTAGGCACACGTGAAAGATATCCCCTGGTAACAGGTGATATTATGCCGAACGGAAATTTGGCTGCAAGTTTTTCACATACACTTGGTTGTCGGTTTCGAATAAAAAATATTTCACAAATGACCAAGGGCAAATTTTTAACAACTATTTCAACGGCAGAATACAGATCAGATGATTTTACATTGTCAATGATGATTGCCGATCCTGATATCAAGAAACAAAGTGGAACAGTCGTGTTGCATTATCTTCAAGCATTATCATCGCGAATAACACTCGGCCTTGAAATTGCTTGTCATCGCAGCCGATATGTTCCCGGTGGTCAACAATCAATCATCACTTGCGCAATGAGATATAGCAATGGGCCAAGAACATTTTCTGCAACACTTGGCGCAGTTGGGTTACATGCTTGTTATTACCATAAAGCAAGCCAACAATTGCAGTTAGGTGTCGAATGGGTTACTAATATAAAGACTTATGATTCAACGGGAACAATTGTCTATCAAGTTGATATTGCACACGCAGACATGATTTTCAAAGGACTCGTTAATACAGAAACAACTATTGGTGGAGTATTTGAGAAGAAGCTCTACCCCATGTCGGAGACTTCGTTACTACTCAGTACTATGCTAAATCACAAAAAGCAACAATATCGTATCGGTATAGGTCTCAATATCGGTTGATCAGACATGTTTCATTTGTTAGAAATTGTGTATAAGTAATACGTTTTGCCTAACAGTTCTGAAAATAATGACTGCCATATATACTTGTACGACACTTTTTATACACAATTATCTATTGCTAAGTATTACAGCTCATCATTTAATATTTTCATTTTTTCTTTTTTTTCAATTTTTGCTTGGCTCTGAGCATTTGATGGCTGACTCATTTTACTGTTCAATCCAATTAAATTATTCACTGCATCATCGTTAATAAGACCAGTCTCATCAGCATACTCCAGCATATTACAGATAAGCGGAGATTCAACTCCTAGGATATATTCGCAAATCTTCGGTTCTAATAAAAATAAAGACACGCTTGACGGACTGCTTAATGCATTATCAACGCATTTCAATCGTACCTAAAATTAGAAAAAAATTATTCAGAAAATAATATATGTGAATAAATTATAGAATAACATATAACTAAATTTACCTCAGTTTGTCGTAATCTCCCTGTTTTATCACAAAAACTACCATCACTATAAAAGTGCGAAAGTTGCTTTCGCTGTCCTATTGGCTTTGGTCGTTTATTTGGGTGGGCTTCAATCCATTCAATGTGCTTCTTCTGATTAAAATTTCCTAAATCAATAGTTATTCTCACACCGTTTTTCTCAACATGATACTGTGATACTGATCGACCATAGCAAAATTCATATTTCCACCAGCCATCACCCTAAATATTCATCTCAAATTATATTTCTGTTCACCGGCACCATTGTTGTGTTTTAGTCTTTTGAATTGATTAGATTTAAATACTAACCCCATGCAGGCACCTTTTTCCTTCAAGAAAATTTTGATGAGGGCCAATGTCTAAATTTGCAGAATTTACATCCAATATTGAATTAAGATATTCATCTGCCTTTTTTTCCAATCCATCTGTTGGACGAAGTTCAATTCGAACTCGAGGTTCTCCATCCTAAAATATTTTATTCTATCAAATCTTTGAAAATTATATTGTGACAATTAGTTTGGTATATAAAATATGGTAAATTATTTATTAAATGAAAGTAATTTTATAATTTAGAAATGCGTATGATTTGATTAGTTACAAAAAAGTTAGTGTAAATGATTTCATATAATTATGTGATTGGGAATGCAGAAAAGATGGTAATGATTGTATTATCAAATTAAATCGCCATATTTAATAATAATGTTATTGCAGAAAAATGTAGATGTAAAGGTGAAAATTAGAAAAGCCCATTTCCCTAAAATGCGAATTGGCTGACCTGACTATCCTTATTTATATGGAAGATTGCAAGGACTTTTTGTTGTTTCTCATCCTGTCCGTAAAATAATTATTCGTTATGAATAAAAAATAAATACTTGCTCATAACACTTTTATACTTATCATTCTGTATATTAATCAGTGGATGGGACTTTTGTCTAATTGAAAAGGTGTACAGCAAGCGAATCATACTAATACATTTGCGATTACAAAACACATTAGAAATTCTATTAAATCATTTCAATAACGTTTACTAAATTCAACTAATTAATTAGAAATAGGACAGAAAAAATTAATATCAAAAACCTTTTTACCGTAAACTTTTGTTGGCGGAGCTTCAAGCTTTCAGTTTCCAAAACAGATAGTGCTCGAGGTCTTTTTAATGAATTTCCCAGAGGAATACAATTTATTTCATCTTCACCCGCAGTCCTAGAGTAGTCAGGATGACTGCAGAGTAATCGAGACATAATGATCGCCTCATATTCACAACTTGCCACCTCGTCTAGAGAATAAATTTCATGATCTACTTGTGGATGACATATGTACAACAGCTTTATATTTCTCGGTTTATTGCTCAAATCGCAAACTGTCCCGTTTGTCATTTGCACCTCAACATAAGGCATCCGAATACCATCCAATTTTTTCATTGGTATATCGAACTTTGTTTTCCTATTTCTTTCTCTTTGACTATAATTATCTAACAATTTTGCTTTTTCTGTTTTATTAATGTAACCAAGATAATATTTTTGTAATTTAACTTGTTTTCCTTCCCGCTCTTCATGATATTGCTTTACGTATTTCCCATGACATATTTCATACGACCAATATGATTCCGACTACGTGATAGACCAGAACATGGTTAGATTAATAACATCAATCTTTCATGTTAGCCAATAATTACATAACAACATACCTTTAATAAACATGTATTTTTCTCAAACAAAGGTGTCAATAGTTCAATCGGATTTGGACCTTTGTATGGCGTATCAGAATTTTTTTCTTCTTTTTTTGCTGTTGGTATTTTGCATGCATATTTCTCATTTTTTGCTGTTGTAATTGGATAATACTCGAAATTTTGCTGATGGTCCTGCAATATTTATTTGATTATGAGTTAAGTATAAGATAATCATAAATAAATAATTGCAAATGTTGTTCTAATAATTGTTCAAATTTTATCCATTCGAATGATTAATAAATAAATACTTACAGGGCCTAGATCAACTTTTCCAGGCCAATTGATTTTATAAAGAATCTCGGCGTCTTGATAATCTAAGAGATTGTTACACGATATGATCAACAATATTTCATAAATAACCAAACAAAAAAATATATTTTGTTGCTTCATTCTAATCAAATTCGATCTAAACTTTTTACATGTCGTTGATTACATATAGGTTTTCACACTACGAAATTTAATTACTACACGTTAAAGTTCAATATGCAATATATTCGTTTAATTATGTAGAATTGATGTTTAAATATCGGATATATTTGACTGTAATTGCTTGAGAACAAATAGACGATTGACACGAGTCACGACTGATCTTTGCTATAGGAATATGCTACGTTTTACGGTACGTTGAAATATTATTGTAGTATTTTCCTCACTAGAGAGCATATGAATTCATTCGGGCTCCAGATTCTAATGCACATCGTCAGAAATTCTGATTAAGGGCCGGTAGTACTGAATTGTAGGGGGCGCTTTTTCGATATTTTTACATTGAAATTTTGTACGCAAATAACGACTACAACAGAGTATTAATTTCATGAATCTTCTATTGAAATTAAAGATAAAAATGTTCTACGTGGCGCTTGTTTTTCCGAATTTTGATTAAATTCATGATAAGCATTATATTGACGTAAGTAATTAGGGAAATTCGTCATTTGAACATCGCGGGTCACAGTTTCATGAAAAAACGCAAATTATAGCAATTACAGAGGTTTTTTGCAAATTCAAAAAACAAACGCCACAGTATTTTCATCCTGATTCCAAAAACCATAAAAGAATTGCATAATTCCTTGTAAATAATTCGTTATTTGCGTACAAAAATTTGCATATTTTTGACACAATTTTTAGTTTTTTTTTCTTCTAATAGATGTCACTATTATATTGCCTAGAGCTCGGCCCAGTAACCAACAACGTTCCAACTTTCCAAGAAACCCCGAACGTTGCATATGCATTGTGCGGGCGCCATATACTTAGGAGGTGAAAAAAAGGAAATTAATTCATATCTATCCAGGAGCGGGATTCCGCAAAGTTTGGGAATTTTGAAAAATAGTATATTATATCATAAGGAGAGGTGGGACATTTCCGGCGTGACTGCGTAAGGTTGTCATTCAAACGCCGGAACAAGCAGTGATTGGCCCTCAACCAATCAAGAGAAGTGGCGCCAAAACGCAATATAAATAACATGAAAAATTTTTTTTCATGTTATTTATTGGTCATCCGAAATTTGCTAATGCTCAGCTGCGCCTCAGCAGCAAATTGCAGATTCGGCCATAAAAGATCAACTTCCCAGCTTTGGCACACAAATAACTATTTTCAGCCTCAGTTCAATGTTTTGGTATTCAAAATTTTTTTTCTGAAAAAATAAATGCACACTAGTTGTAGGGCATTAAATTTACTGTAAAAAAGTGCATTCATTTTTTCTAAAAAAAAAATTTCGGGTATGCGCCCAATAGGATTCAAACAATAGAATTCGTGTTCGATGTGCGGTCAGTCATGAAGTGTGATTTGTACACAACCTCGATTTAGGCCACTTTGATTTTGAGCAGTTGATGGAATAAAAATCGTGTGCAAAATTTCAATTTAATATTTGTTTATCTTGCTTCATAATATTCTCAAACACATTCATGATTCACTTCATCTCTTAAATGGTGATTCTTGGAGAAAAAAGTGTTAGAACAATTTTTATAGATAATTGCACGATCTATAAATTATCTCACACTTACTTTTATAACAAAACTTACCGTTTAAATTGAAAATGGAAGAGAACTATATTTGCAAACTTTCACCATGCATAAATTTTTTGCATATACGGGATCGATGGGGATTTTACACAATTCATTTATAATGGTGATCCTACATCCATATAAATATTTTAGCTCGATGCGTATTATTGTAACCTTATCCCTATTTTTTGCACCAACTTGATTGAATTATTAATATAATTTTTTATATATATGCTCTTCATTCGAAAGTAGTTTACCTTTAAGCAACAAATATAATAATGTAATAATGTATGTATGTATGTATGTATGTATGTATGACTAAAAGTATACACACACTTTTCTGCTTTACAAACCTTTTAAGTTAAGTACACTTACAGCGAACGAACAGTTACAAACAAATCCGTTCGGTTAACGTATACGTATTGACAAACACCATCGGACGCATTTGCGAAGGTTCGCTTACTAGGCGATACATCAATGGAAAATCTGTTTGGATCCTTTCGGACTTCCTTTTTTTCTAGTAAATAATATTGCATTTATTCATTGCAATGTAAACGGCGAAGCAAATCTAAGTTCATCAGAACGGATCGCTGTTTCTTCAGTTTTTATTTATTTTCAAGTAAATATGTTACTATTTAAAGTGGCAATAATTTAAATTATTAATGTATTGTAATTACAATACAGTTTCGATTTAAACAACTTCCCTCTCTATGTAATCCTTAATGATTATACTAGATGTATTAGACATTTTCTTTTCATTGGTTTTGCAGTTTATTTTTCAGTAATTAATTATTCAAAATATATTTTTTTAAGAACGTAGGCAGTGATTTGTTAATTAAGTATTGATAAAAAAATTTCCTATCATCAATTGCGAAACACTCTATAAAGAGACAAATATGCACCCAATAGGATTCAAACAACAGAATTCGCGCTCGATGTGCGTCCAGCCATGAAGCGTGATTTGTGCACAACCTCGATTTAAGTCACTTTGGTTTTCAGCAGTTGACCGAATAAAAATCGTGTGCAAAACTCCAATTTAATATTATTTGTTTATCTTGCTTCATAATATTCTCGAACACTTTCATCAATGAAGTTGCACTATATAGCGAAACTTCTTAATGCGATATAACATAATACGTATATCTCAACAACATGAAAACATTCAATCGTTATTTTTCATTTTAAAACCTTTCTATCACATTTAATACACCATTTTCAGAAAAATATTTGGGTATAATAGAATTTCATAACATTTTCGTTACTACTAATTATATTAGTAGGAAAAGAACCAAATAATAACTGTCCGTATGAATAAGGCTATGACTGACGAACAAATCTAGCTGACAAAGGTAATGAAATGTAGTTCTAATAGAAAATTCATTAACAGGTATCTCACATATACCTACTCTTAATTCACATCTCAATAGATGCACTCAAATTCGTCGTCGATATTCAAAATATACGTCCCACTGTGGAAGATAAATTTAACGTTTATAATAAATTTTTTTATTCACTCAGCATCACTGGTTAATCACTGGTTGATTTTTTTCTTCTAATATAAGTTAAAATATAAATTTGACCCATACTCAGTGCTTCAACTAAATAATAAAAAAATTTTTTCACCTCACATATAAATTGCACGCAAAATTTCGCGAAAGTTAAAATATTATCGAGAAAAGATTCGATGAGGAACTTTGTTTGTCTTGCCTTCTTTGAGGTATCATTTAAATACTAGACATTTTGAAGGTTAATGTTGCGACTATTAATGCACCCAGCTACATAAGTAATTGAAAAAAATGATTATAGACTTCATTAGAAGGTTTTGGATGATAAAAAATTAAAAGTAATGTAAATGTTAACAGCTTGACGCAATAAGAATCGTATGCTAGTAAATACTATTTACCATAAGATAATCTGTTTATGACTTTTCCATTTCTTTCTCCTTCTATATTATTTCTATGAAATCGAATAGTTTTCAATGTTTGCATAATGCTTCATGTTCCGGATTATTATCCCTATGTTTTTCAAGATTACCGGATAAAGTTGGGTCAGGTCTGCGTCGCTTGAAAAATCCAAGTTTCCACAGAATAAGCGTGAGTAATATCAATAGTAGAAGTCCAGTGACTATCGCTACAATTATTATCCAAATTGGAACTGGCTCAGCATCCTGTTGGTCACCAACATCAGGAAATGCAATAGTCTCTGCCTATTATTATAAAAGATCACGTCCATTATGAACATCTATAGTCAATGCATATAAAATAAATGTTAGATATACATACAGTAGCATGATCATTCTTCAAGTTTTCTTGCTGTATTTCGATATTAGATGGAATGACTATTCTTGCATTCGAACCAATTTTAACCTGATCAACCTTCGGATAATCTTCTACCAAAGTTGAATTCCACAATCTGTATAAATTAATAATAGAATTGTACATTAATATCCATATATTTGTGGAACAAGAGCAGATCTCGTCTTGAATTTTACCTAGCCTTCACGGTAATTGTAGCTCCTTGTTTACGTTGTAAATTGTGTATGAAACATCGAATATCGAAACATTTAGCAGTACCGGCTTTGCAGTTCTAGATTAAATTATGAACTTTGATTAAAAAAAAAAAATTCAAATATTTATTCTAGATTTTATTCATAAAGGTAGTGCAATTTACGTACCATAGACACAATTTGATGTTCGTGCCCTTCATTATCGGTGGTTATTCGCGTGCTAACAACTTTTTCAATGTCTCGCCTTTTCCGAATATGATTAATAGTGGTACTGCGATTACGATAATAATAAATTGGTGGTACAGCCGTTTGTGGAAAAACATCTAAATCCTCATAACTCACACTTCCAAGTAATTTCAATGGGTTCACATCATGTCCTGGTGGTAATATACACTCTCCATCACCAAGATTACTAATAATTGGCATTTCTTCCAGATACAATAACCATTTCCCATGTGGCTTATCATTTGCAACTTCGTATGGCCACGATATAATCACCTCAATAGTCTTTACTTTCCATGGTCCCTCATTGAATATCTCATAAATGTGCGATATTTTGGGCCCAACTTCGTTTAAATGCTTAATTGCCGACTCACCTACTATAGGACCGCCATAAAATGCCCATTGAGTCTTAGCACTACCTTTTATCGACAATTCAGCTCGTTTGAGGACTATTGCTTGTAAACGTATCGGTTCCTTATAGTTCATCTCTTTAGATGTGGAGTTGGCAAAAATCAAAAAGTTTAACTGTGGTTCATTATCCTCTACACTTTTTGGATCAAACCTCACTTGAATATTGACTGCATGATCTTTTCTGAATGGATTACCAATTGAGCAGACAACTAATGTTGAGTTATGTAAATTACAAATAACTGATTCATTAGTTTTACTTGCGATATAATTCAAGCTGGACGGATGGCTGATGAACAGCTGTGCTTCATATGCAGATTCACCAATATTTACAGTATTAATGTCCACGATTACTTCTTCAACTTCCCCTAATAGTAATTCATAGAAATTCGGTTTAACTGTTGAAGCTGAAAGATTAAGTTTTGCGTTTAATTGCAAATCACTTTCACATATGTCATTGTCGCCACAATCTTTCTGGAAGGTGGCCTCAAATATTTTGGCAGCTTCTTGTTGATTCAAAATAGGATAGTTGTTTATTTCCGGTACAGGATCACCTTCTGCCGGGATTACAGGTTGGTCTTGAACAAGCGTATAATTCAAACGGAATTTGATAGGCGACTGAATGTCTCGTGTATTTTCTTTCAGATAAATTATTTCATGTTGGCAATGTATTAATTTATTTGGACCGAGTGTGACCGTACGATTAATATAATGCGGCCGGGTTTTTCCAGAGCCAAACCATACTCGAGAAAATTTTTTTATTCCAGAATAAGTTTCTGCTTCAATATAATAATTCAATTTCAAATTTTGCATACCCCCATTCCGCGTTGAAGATTCAGTTTTATAACATGCCTCAAACGCAAAGCAAGTATGATTTGACGTTGGATCAGTAGGACAACCCAGTTTATTTGGATCAACTGCTTCAATTTTGTCTTGATAACTACCATTTTTGCTTGAGTACCTTATAGAAGTTGTGATATCAATAATTTTCCTTGCGCGAAGCAACATGACTGCATCATTATCGTAAGCGCCAACAAGCAAATCAGGATATCCATTTTTATCCATGTCAATACCACCACTCAAAGAATATCCAAATGTTCTCAATGGCACGGGGGTGTCTTCAGCGTGAATAATTTGGGATGGTATGGTAATAATTCCTTTTTTTGAACCTAAATAAATATAAATTGTTCCTTTCCCTTCGTAAGGTGCACCAATAGCTATATCTTCGTAGTTATCCTTATTCAAGTCACCCAAATTTGTTAAAGAAAATCCAAATCGTGATTCCTCACGACCAACAAGTTTCGTTGGTTTGCATTTATCATTATCCTTGCTTATTCTACAAAGAGATGTGTAAATGTAAACAGCACCACCTTCAGCTTTATTGAAGTAAAACGGTGCTGAGATAATTAAATCCATTATTTTATCACCATTAACATCGGCCGCAGCAATTTCGTATCCGAAACTTGAGGCAAATTGTTCTCCATTCAGAATCAGCGACACGTCCATATCAGATCGTTGATTTTGACGTGTCAAAACAATAACTTGTCCTGTACCATTGGACCTCGGTGCACCTGAAGCATATGCCAAACCATTTCCAAAAAAATTACCGACTGTTACAGACATACCCAAATAACTGTATTTATTCACTGGTGATGCGTCTTGCATTGGAACGTTGTACGCCGTATTGTCACGGAGTAAAAATTCGTCTGATACTGTAAAAACGTAAAAAGTGCCTCGCCAAGTATGAGGTCCCGGTGTTCCAATCACTACACGATCTTCTGATGTTAAAATACCGCTTGTGCCTGCTTGACAATAACCAAATTGTTCGTGAGCCTTATTTGTTGGCTTACCCGAACATGGTTTTTTAATGTCTTGATACTTGAGGTCATGAGTGAGTATATAACATTGTCCTTGACCCCATTGAGAGTCAGCAGTTTTGACAATGTGCCGATGAGCGCACACCATCACTTTTCCGCCTACTCCTTGACTTCTCACTGTCACGCCCAACCATTGTCCATCTTTTATTTCATCTATCCCAGGTGGAATTAATTCATCTGAGTCAATACCTGCAAAAATATTCCTATAACATCTGTTTTCATAGTCCTACAACAAAGCAATGTGTTTTTGCACGAACTAAAAAAAGTCTGTTAACCACTTTTAAAAATTGCTATGAATAGTTCTCCCGGAAAATCTTATCTTTCATATTCATTTATCGGAAAGATGAATAAAAATATTGAAAAAGATGGTATTGAAGCATTTGATCAGGATAATTAACATGATTCAACAATTAAAAAAACAAGAAATGATAAAGGAAATTTAATTTGTTTTATTGATAATATAATCTGAACAATTCGCAAGGTGCAGTCACTGAAGCGCTCGTGTATTAGTTTTATTTTTGTTAAAGATTAGTCATATTAATATTGTTGGATACATGCTCACAACGTTATATTTCTGCTTTTTTATCGACAAAACAAGTTGTGCTTTCTGCCAGTTAAATATATGTATATGTATTAGAGTATTTCACTTTTAGGTGGTATTTTTCTTTGCCTGTCCTATCCAAAAATCTGATAATTTATATAAAACAAAAATATTCCCATTTGGAAAAAACTTCTGAGTTAATTAGAGGTTTCACTCTATTAAAAATTGGATTTCCCATATAAATAACATCAGAAAAAATTTTTTTCGGCTTCAATTCTATTTTTCGGTATTTAAAATTTTTGTTTGCAATTAATGAATGTACAGCTTTTGTAGGGCATTCAATTTACTACAAAAAATGTCATGTGCTTGAAGTTCAGAACGTTCATTAAAAGATAATTTTGGATCTTAGATAGGAAAATCCTAAGAATAAGGGGTGGCTGTAGGGTGATTCACAACAATGCAGGGTAAATGAATAATTTTTATTTGCTGAGCACTTAATATCTGAGGAGATTGAAATATGAATTGGATCTTGACTTCTGAGATCGAAAATTATCGTTCAATGAACGTTCGGAACCTCAGGCACATCAGTTTTTGAGTTGTAGAGCTGGAAATGCGAAAATTAATTATAATTGACAACAAATTTTCTCTGAACTAGAATTTATTGATCTGACATTAAATTATCTTATAATAAACGCAATAAAGTTATTATATTGTTGATTTTAGAACCTACTGTTTATATTTAAGAATAAATTTGAATTTTAACCGATAATTACTAGGAAATCATAATACTAATAAATTGGAATTCAGATTTTCACGCATATTTCATTTTTAAAAATCTTGTTTCTAAAATTAACAATGCAATAGCAATCTAATGTCTTCCAAAATCTGGTCCTTTCATTTTTTCCGAAAAGAAATTTTGAATACCGAAGAATTGAGTTGAAGCCGAAAAAAATTTTTCTCGTGTTATTTATATGGGAAATCGAATTTGCGAATTCTCCATTTAAAATTTTCTCGCAAGAGGGAATTTTTTTATATTTTATAAATTTTCAGATTTTCAGGTAAGACAGTCAAAAAAAAATATCGCCTATAAATGAAACATTCTAATACATATATGTATACGAGCATACATATATGTGATAGATGAAAATTTTGATAGCTCATTCTCAAAGTTTTCATGTGCTTCACTTACTTGGATCAATTAGACCATCTTCTGCTGTTTAGATAATCATAAAAATATTGTTTTAAAATTACGTTTTGTATGAGTAATTTTGGTTCTGTTCCTCTACTTTTTTTTGCTTATCTGATATATCAAGTTATTCATTGTGTCAAATTAATTAAAAAATTAATCGATTAAAGTTTACTGCATTTAATATTGATTAATATAGAAATATTATATATTTATTTTTACAACCGATCATTACCATTATGTTGTTCAATTATCTGTCGAAATTGAACGTACACTAAATTTTTTTAAGATGACAACATAATTGTTTTACCACAGCTATGTCAAAATTTAATAGAAATTCAGATGATACTTACTGAGTCTTCCGTCAGTGATAACTTGAGTGCAATCATTTGTATATGTAGTTAATGGACATTTCCATAAAGCGCCAGATTTGTTTGTACCAGGCTGTTTATTTTGACCCAAAGGCGCGCCAACTAGTAGCCTAAAAACCATGAGATTTACTTGGAAATATATTTCATCTTTTAAAAATATTTAGTCAAAATGAACCAACTTAGTTATGAAACATGGAAAATTAAAATTTAAAAATATATTTATATCATATTCCAATATGCTTAATGGTTTTTTTGAAAGGGAAAACTAATATTAATCCGGGATCACTATCTACATTTGTGACTGTATGTCCAAAAATTTAGTTGTAAAATAGAATATATATGTGCATGAATTCCTATTATCCCTTGAAACGGGATTCATTATTATTTACTTCACGTTCTCGTCTCCGCCACTCCTTGATTTCACTCTCTTTTTATCTTTCCCTTCCTGTCTTCCATAAATACAAGTCATTAATCAACAGCAACATTGCAAGACAAACCTCCTCTTCATTGTTTAATGAGAATGTATATCTAACAATATTGAAATAGTGAGGTCTAGAGCTTATACTTCATGAATTATAAGATAAACAAATCAAAGTATAAGTTTATATTGTAAGATTTATGTGTAGTTATTCAAGTCTGACTTAAAAGCATATAAAAAATAAAATATCATATAAAATAATTACCAGCTTATAGTCTTAGCATCAGGGTCTTCAACTAATTCTTGATGTTCGGCTATCGAATATCCGAAATACGATCCAGACATTCCATGCTTAACGATAGGTATCCTCGATTCTAAATTGAAGCTGAAAACTCCATAAACAATTAGCAATAGCCGAAATATCGACATCCACATTTTCATATTATCCATTTTTTTCTTGTTTTTTTTAATATCTTTTATGCATGTATTTTTTGGTTCCGTGTTACATCTAATATACGACCTTATATTCACGACGATTTATTCATTATATACATATAGAGTCGAAAATGATCCATTTCTGAAAAATTATAATAACATTTTAGTCAATTCAATTTACTCTCAATTTATAGATAGGTAGACTATAAATCACACTTCTCTCACACAATAATAAAAAAATATTGAGCCAAACACTTGGGAACAATAATTATAGCGTCTATCAACAACCTTTGTGCCATATCAGTAGGAGTAGTAGGACTGTAGGAGCCTAGGAGGCTGCTGACACTCAATAATTTCTTCTTTTTTGATTTGCTCCTTCCATACTATGGCTACGTTCCACTAAGCAATCACAACGTCTAAGACATCCCCAAGCCGTCCCACTTGGCGACCGCGATCGTGGCGATACGTCATGGTCCATGGACGACGTCATTAATTTCGCCACCAAACGCTCAAAACGACCCATCTGAAAACGTGGGTCAGGTAGCGTTTCTTACAATCTAGTTATTCTATGCTGAAATGTATGTAAAAATATATCTATATATATATCCCTACACTGGGGGATATATAACAGGCAGCACTCCGTCAGAAGTGACGCGCCCTGGTAACAGAAATGTACAATAATCGGACAAAAAAGTAAAGCAACAACACGTTA
>JAQQBR010000004.1:672153-684565 GCA_030347285.1 Microctonus hyperodae
AAACGGTTTGAATTTGTCTTGATCCAATATGCATATATGGCTATTAATAATCTGTGTTTTGGCGTTTAGTATAATGATTTACGGAACACTCTCACCTCCGACATTTAAACAACAGCGAAATAGAACCAAAGTAGAGAATAAGGTAGATATTTATATTCTTTCATATTAATGGCAATGAATAACTTGACATAATAAACAGCATATGTATGATGTATGTATACACACATTTACAGATTCATCCAGTTCATTTAAATGTCCAAGATAGATTTTTAGTCGTTCAACATCCAAAGAGTAATGATATTTTTAAAGAAGCAGGTCTTTATTGTGAGGACACGAAAAAAAGACATTTCACTGGTGAGGTTTTAGGTTATGTTACTCCTGTAAGTAATTAAATATTCAATGTAGTATTCAACTTGTTGAGAATGACTTGATTGAATGAATATAACATTTAATATTAATCCATAGTGGAATAGTAATGGTTTAGAAATTGCGAAAATCTTCCATGGTAAATTTACCATGTTATCTCCTGTATGGTTAACTCTTTCAAGTGATAATACCTCAAAGTTTCACATTACAACACATGATGTACGAAAAAACTGGTTGAAAGAAATAAAAGCATCTAATGATCATAACCATACAGTACGAAGTGAGTTTTGAATTATGAACAAATCTATAGTACCAAATATTCATTGAATTTTCATGCTATTAAATATTTCAGTATTACCAAGAGTGCTATTTGAAAATTGGTTACCTGATGATATAGTGTCATTGAATGTTGATAATCAGCGCAAAAGTCAACTTGTATCAGCACTCGTTGAAATTGCTAAAGTAATCTATGCTAAAGCATATATTCATTAAAAAATTGATTCAAGATAATTTCGTTCATAATTGAATCTTCATTTCAGACGTTTCATTTCAACGGTTTTGTTCTAGAAATATGGAATCAATTCTTGTTTACCGGTGTTAAAATCAAATTAGTCGTCGATTTGATTAAATCTTTGAGTAAAAGATTGAAAAATAAAGATCTGGAAGTGATCTTAGCTATTCCACCAACACGAGGGTATTTCGTTTCATTTTATACCAATTGAAATTTTGCGTATTGTATGAAACTCGTATGTGAAATTGATTCAAATTGCAGGTCAATACCTCAAACATTTTCGAGAGTGTACTTCAACGAATTGGCTCCCCATATTGATTACTTTTCATTAATGACTTACGACTTTTCGAGTGTTGATCGGCCAGGACCTAATAGTCCTATCAAATGGGTACGAGAGTGTGTAGAAAAATTAGTACCAAATAACGATGATTCGAGACGAGGTCAAATATTAATGGGATTAAATTTTTATGGGAACGACTATACACCTGAAGGCGGTGGGCCCATTGTTGGTTGGCAATATTTAAAAATTCTTGAAACATTCAAGGGTAAAATTTTGTATGATGAAAGTAGTGAAGAACATTTTTTCGAATATAGGTATAAGATGATTTAAAAATACATAATATAAATGAATGATGAAGTCTATATTCAAAGTCTTTATTAATTTATAGATCTTCAGTCGGTAATGATTACGTATTTTACCCAACATTGTATTCCATAAATCGTCGAATCGATCTTGCCCGTGAATTGGGAACTGGACTCTCCATATGGGAACTGGGGCAAGGCTTGAATTATTTTTATGACTTGTTTTAGTATGTAAGTACTATTGTTTCCAGTTTTCGTTTATAACTGCGAAACATTTAAATGAAAGTAAATTGTAATAATTTTCATAACATCAAATAATCATTTGTTGTATATAAACACTTTATAATTACATGGTGAGATAATGTAATTTAATTACAAAAAAACATGATCATTTTAGTTTTTTGGAACTTCTCTGTTTTTCTGTAACATCATCATAGTTTGCGGTCCTTGTAAAATATTATACATCAAGGCCCACGACAATTTTGTTGGCATCCAACTGGTATAAATTCCGAATATTTAGTTTATTTGACAAATAATATTAGGTTTAATTTAATGAATTCATTGATTGTGAGATATAATCAATCAACGTACCTTTTGAGTGGAAGCAAGTATCGAGTACTTCTTGGCAACGTTACATTTATTTCATTTGTTAATATTGCAGATACTATTTCTTCCGCAACATACTCTGGTTCAAGCATAGCTATTAGTCTGTATAGAAAAACAAAAAGTGACATAAAAGATTTATACCGTCAAAAAACTTTTTACTATACAAATTCAGTCAGTATCATCATATTTCTTTCATCACCTTGGTTTAACACCTGGGAACATAGTCGTGTTAATGAAGTATGGACATACGAGAGTTGTATGAATACCATGGTATCCATGTACCTTAATACATGTGTGTTATTATATATTCGTAATATTAAAATTTTCATGTTTAGTGAATACGCTTACTTTGAGCTCTGTAAAGAGACTTTCGTGATATCCCACTGCTGCGAATTTTGCTGCTGAGTAATCTGTACAATTATATGTACCAAGTAATCCGGCAACGCTTGCGACTGTGACAACATGACCGTGATTTTTTTTCATCATCTCATTCATAAATGATTTATTAATCTGTATAATATTCAACATAATTTCATGTATTTCCATGGTAAATAATAATTTTAACTAAATTCTTCACGATTTAATGTTAACTGACTCACCCAGTAATGAGAGAGGATATTGACTCTGAAGGTCTTTTCGATTTCATCATCAGGAATATTCATGAATGTTTTTCCACACACATATCCAGCATTATTTACAATGATTGTTACCTAGCAGACCATAATTCATATTCTTTAATGAAGATATATCATAAATGCGGATGAATTTGAAAACTTTAATGTAAAACAATTTATTCACATTTCCAACTTCAATTTTTACAAGTTTTGCTACTCTGTAAACTTCATTCTTATTAGCAACATCGCAAACATATCCAGTGCATTCACCTCCAGTGGATTTTATTTCTTCAACAACATCCTGGACGCCTGAAAATGAAGAAATGTTCGTGTAAATTCAAAAATATCCGGTTAGTAGTTCCAGGATGAAGTATGAGTTAACCTTAAATATGTATGCTATATTGCAATTATTTTTAAATATATAATTATAATCTCATGAGAGTGAAGCCAGCTGTATAATAAACTGATTATGCTCAAACTGAATGAAAAATTGATAATTTTCTGTGTTGTAGTTTTTCAACGCATATGCAATGTTAAGGTACATTATCCAGACACTCGTGTTATCATTGACTGCACCGAAGTAAACACAGAAGTTCCACCCTCAGTTAAACTTCGAGTTTTAATGTATTCAGATTATAAGCATGATCACCACCCAATAAAATTTTTGGTAGGATGTACTCCAAATAGATTTATAAGTTTTCTGTCAAAGTGTTATGGTGGTCGTGCTGGTGATTGTTTCATTATAAATGATTGTGGTATAGTAGATATAATTGAACCTGGTGATGTTGTGCAAGCAGATAAAGGTTTCCCACAAATACAAACAAAAGCTCAAGAAAAGATTGCGATTTTTGTTATGCCTCCGTTTTGCAACAAAAATCAATTTACACCTGAGGAAGTTGATGAGACTTACAATATTACTTCAGTGAGAATACGCATGGAACGAATGAATCAAAGAAAAAAAGACTTCAATGTTCTTTCCAAAGTACCAGTGTCACTTTTGCTTCAGGTTAATGAGATTGTTTTTGTCATATGTGATTTCATAAATATTCAAAAGCCCTTGTTTAAACAAGAAAAATCAATGACAGAATGATGAAAAAATATGATTAAATTGTAAAAATAATTAATCGTAAATTAAAGTTGGTCGTTTATACGCGTGGCATAGACGAAAGTCTGGCACGCGGACGGCTCGGGTTCGAATTCCGGCAGAGCGCGGTGGTTTTTCGAAAG
Source organism: Microctonus hyperodae (assembly GCA_030347285.1). NCBI lineage: Eukaryota > Metazoa > Arthropoda > Insecta > Hymenoptera > Braconidae > Microctonus > Microctonus hyperodae. The sequence goes on from JAQQBR010000004.1 coordinate 676,060, forward strand.
AAAAAAGTACCAGACTCGTTGGACCAACGTATATAAGGTAGAAAAAAGCACCGATTACGGAACTGATTGGTGGCGGGTCTGTAAAGTGGGAGGCCATCTCATACTGAGAATGTGAGTGGGTCGGCTGTACCCATGGTGGATTTCTGCAGTTTTCCCACAATCGAGTGCAAATGCGGGTACTTCTAGTACAAAGTCGGCTGCAGACGCAAAATGAGAGGTGTGAAAGGAGGAAGATTGTTGAATTGTTGGGGAAGAGATGGTATCGAATTGCAACCCTGAGGGGAATCAATACATGAAAAAAAAAAAAATTAATCGTAAATTAAGAGGATAACATGGAATCCACAATAATTGTATTTAAATGTAATGTGTATTAAACTCTGATACATAGTATTATTTATTTTTTATAAATATTATATAATTATTTAAATACAAAACTTTTTTAAAACTAATTAAATTATTTATTTTTTGGTAACAAAATGACTTGCACAAATGTTTAGTATTTTCATTTTAACCTTATCATATTTATCTATAAATAGAAAAAAAAAATTTAACATTTTTTAAAAATTTCCATTTGTTTAAACAAATTACCATATAACTGTTTACCCTTATTATTTTCACTTCACTTACTTTTTCCATAATTAATAAATACTCTTTCAATTTAATGCACAAAATAAAATTTTTCTAGTTTAGGAACTACCGTACTTAAATAAATTTCATCACGAACAATTTTTATCAAAACAGAGTCTCGTGGTGAGTATACGAATAAATCGCACAAGGTGATATTTGTAACATACATTTGCAGTTGTATCTGAGTGTAAATGGAATAAATTGCTCTCAAGTGTAATCCATTTTCATCTGATTTCAAGTATTGCACATTACATTTTCCATTCTTAGCATCATATATCGGTATCTTCTTGCACTTATAAGGACACTTTACTTTGACTAATTTCTTTTGCCAAACAGCAGAACCGTACACCAAAATAGCATCAGGCGAGCCGCATAACCACGGTTGATTAATGTTAACGACCAGACCGACTTGAACAATTTCAAACTTTTGCTTCATAAGCTTTTTGTATTCTTTCAGAGCTACACTTTCCATTTTTTCACCATATGCCATGGCTTGTGTCCCAATTTTACTTGATGTTAATAGGTTAATGATTGCTTTCTCAATATCAACAGAATCCTCTTTTAATTTGTGACCATTACTTGCTGTTATTCGGAAGATACGCTGTTTGTACCACTCGTCTGTCTTAGATTGGAGAATAGTTTGAATGCAAATGTTTATAGCTTTCGTATCATCAGAACACACTTCTTCCAAATAAAACTTATAAACATCACTTGCCACTAAAATTTCTTGAGAATGAATCTCATTCAGCAATTGCAGCTGAAGCACTTCTTGTTTCACTTTATTCACCTTTGTTTTTACTTCACGCTCATCAATTGCTTTTACTAATTCAACAAGTGATTCAGCTGTAATAATTTCGCTCTCATGTCTTTTCTCTATATTTATCATTGTACAAAGAGTACAGTCGGAAATATCCTCTGGAAAGAGGAGAGATTCCAACTTTGACGGTACTACTTGCGGTACCTTTTCCGTGCAAGGAAGTGGAGGAAATAATTTACTTATTTTTACTCCTTTTTCATACTCCAAGAGCTGACGGCGAGATGGTTATCCCCATTCTTGGCCATGGCTTGTTTTTGAATCAGCAGAATCACATGAGTTTACGTAATAGACGACAGCACAAATATGCTCACATTTACCATCTAATCTGACTTAGTCCAGAAAAACCATCCGATCGATCAATTTGAAATTTTACATGGTTATTAGGGGTACATTAGGCTAAGAAATTTTTTTCAAACATTAGCATTTCCCCCAGTATTGGCAAAGATACAGTCGATTTACCAAAATGAAGGAAAAAGTCATTTTTTGGTACTTTTTTCAACTGAAAGTTTGCAATGAAGAAAAATTTTTGTTCGAAAACAAATTGACGGATTCTTATAGGAGATTTTTTCTAGTTTTCGAAACCATCCTTGGATTTGCTGTACGACCAATAGTTCCGTCAATATCGGTAATTGAATGAAAAAGGGTCCTTTTGCATTCAAAATTCGATATCTCGAGAATGAAAAGTCGTACAAGCAACTTTAAAAAAAGAAATTGAAGCTGACAAAACAGGATATACAACCCAAGTATTGGCGTAGCTCGAAAAAATTCTTCCATGCCCATGACCACCATAACACTTTGACAGAAAACTTATAAATCTGTTTGGAGTACATCCTACTAAAAATTTAATTGTGTGGTGATGCTAATAATCTGATACATTAAAACTCGATGATTAACTGATGGTGGAACTTCTGTATTTACTTCGGTGCAGTCAATGATAACACGAGTATCTGGATAATATACCTTAACGCGTCACACCATGTTTTTCTTATTTGTTCTTGTTTAATATCTTTAACGCATTTAGTTGCAACATGCCCTAATTCACCGCACTTAAAACACTTTGGGCCTCTCACTTTGTCCGGACACTCAGCACTAATATGAGTCTCAGCGCCACAATTAAAACACCGTTTTGTTTTTTCACCACTTTGAGAGTGTGAAAGTCTTTTCGTGTTGTCTTGTTTCGTCGCCTTTCCACTGTTTTTATTTCTCGTAGCACTTTTCTGCGTTTCATATAATGTGAGGCGTTCGCGTAATTCTTTTATTGTCCGCGCCCCCGATATAAAATCGCTTTGGTGGCTTCATCATCGATTATACCATCGATTGCATATTGGATCTTCACGTCAATTTCCATTTCTATATGGCTCGCGATATCCAACACTCGATATACATACTAGGGTGGGCCAAAAAAAGTGACTATTTTTTTTTTGAGTTCTGGTGGGGAAAAGTTAGTTCCTGGGCACATTTAGAGAATGTATGTCAATTATGAGCTCTTAATATTAATAGGAATATTAATTTTCTTCATACATAAATTTTCCACTAATATACAATTTCATAATTGATCAGACGCGAAATTGACAAAAAATTTTCGACATTAATAACTATATTCATTACAGTAGGTGGTGATGAGGATTTTCGGAAATGACAGTCAATGACACCTTTCATTAATGTGTATTTTTCTATGAACATAGATTACTAATATAGTTATATAGTTAGTTCATAATCAAAGTTAGTCGGTTGGACGTGTGGTAAAGACGAATAGGTCTGCCACGCGGACGGCTCGGGTTTGAATCCCAGCAGAGCGCGGTAGGTTTTTTCAGAAGAAAAAAGTACCAAAACTCATAGGGCCAAGCTATATAAGGAAAAAGCACCGATTGCAGAAGCTGAAGGCGGCAGCTCTGTAAAGCGGTGAGCCAGTTCATATAGAATATGAGTGGTCGGCTGTACCCATTGTGGGTGAGCTGCAGAAATCCCACAATCGAGTGCGAATGCGGGTACTTCTAGTACAATAAGTCGGCTGTAGCCACATAAGAAGTGAGTTTGGGAGAGTGGAACAGTGAAGTGAGTAAAGATGTAAAGACCCCCCATAAAAAGGGGTATATATCTATAAAAATGCCGCCTAGTTAGTTTATAATCGTATATTACGTACTTGGCAATAATAAAACTCATATCATTTCTTTTTGTAAATATATTTTTACGTTGTTCTCTATTTTTTAAACGTCGGATCTCTCACTCGCGCACTTCACCAAATTTTCCACTGCCTCTACACTCAGTCCCCAATATGCTATAGATATAATATTTACACATGATGCGGTGCTTCTCAGGCCACCACATCACAATATATATACTTGATGTTTATATATTTGTCGAAAAACGGTATTGTTTCAAGAGACACGATATTATCTTATGCCATGCTCATTATTTTCATGTGAATATAATGCCATCTTTTGACAAGATATTCATTGTTTATACGCGTCTTTATGAGAGAAATATAAATAACTTAGCCCTTTATGGTCGGATTTCTGTATTAAATTTAAAAATGTGAATACTCACTGCCATCACTCATAAGACAAACAAGCGACGGTAACACAGTAGTTAATTTCTCACGCAAAGCGAAAAGTATATGATCAGGGTGAGCAGTATAAATAAGATGGGGATCAATTTTGCAAACATTTTATATCAAGAAATAAACCGTACTATGTCACGGCGAGATTTAAAAACAAATTTCTACAGTGTGACATCAGGATGAATGCCGCTCAAAATCAGATCGAGACGGTCAAAAACAGCTCTCAAGATGCCAATCAATTTTATTGTCCACTAGATGTACTCAAATTTGTAGAAAACAAATAATGGTCATAATTATTGGGTGAAGCCAGGTTTGTTTTGACTCGGGATGTTTCTGAAGTTTCAGAAACATATTTTACTTTTACCCAGCGGTTCGTAGTTTGCGAGTAATACTCAATCGAAAAAATGGTATTTCATATTTTAGGCCACTTTTTCCTATACATGAAACCATCGTTAAAAACAAATCATTTAAAATACTTATTTTCTCACGCTGCTAACAACTCCTAACCTCTCAATGATGGTCAAATCTAGATAGAATCAACAAAACTTATTATGCCTTGCAAGTTGGATTTATTCACGTACTAGTTGCTTATTCACTTGAAATGAGGACAACATAATGAATCTTATCGGGAAGTTTAATTTTATGCAATTGTAAATATATATGCCATGGTGTTGTTACGCATCTTTTATAAATATGACTATAGCATTAAATTCTATTTTTCTTCTCATGCAACGTGAAATTTGTAATTTTTTAGTTCATATTGTAAAAGTTATACTGGCTGATTCTTTAACTGAAGATTCAATATAATCAAAATAAATTATCATAATTTAAAGATTCCAAATACGTGGTAATATTTTAGCAAAACTAAAATGATTACTCACCCAGTTTGTTGATATCCCATACAACAACGCGTGCACCAAGTGATGCTAGTTTAACTGCCATTAATTTACCTATTCCACTTGCAGCACCCGTTATTAATGCTATTTCGCCTTTGATACTTTTGCTTCGATATCGCCGTGGGATTAAATTCGTTAACAATACTTCAATTGTATAAAAAATCATCAGCCATGCGAACATTATAGTATCATATAAAATTTTAACGCTTTCTTTCAATTCCATAGTTTTATTGATCTAAAAATAACATTTTATTAAAGATTGATATTTTCTTTACTTCTAAAATAATAGAATATTTATGAATATATATATATTTAATAATGAATTAGAAACGTAATATTTGAATAGTTATTGTCGACAAAAGTGTAACTCAGCATATTCCATGCAAATCAATAATTATCCCTTTCCAGTGGTAATTTTCGAATATATTATGGTAATTTTTTCAGTTATTTTCTATTTATCCTACTTTCTAATAATTATATCCTATATAAACTTTCACACATATACTATTCGTCAATGAAGATGAAAATGCTCTTTAGGATAGCTACAATCTCCACAGGCGTCAATTGTTGACTGTATAGTTACTGTTAACTGACGTGCAAGCGACTGAGTTGTTGAGAGTCAATAACATTATCCTACATCATTACAAGGAACACTAGCGGATAAAAACAGCATGAAAGGTGAATCCCCAACATCGAGAATGCCCCTTTTAGCCAATCTGTATCCGCTAATGCGAGGAACAGGTTACACTACAATGTTCTGTGCAACAATCTAAATTTAGCTGACAATCGAGTTGAGTTCCGGTGAGGAAGATTCCTCATGAAGAAATACTACTTGATGAAGAAAAATAGTAAACACGAATAATACTACAACTTCATCACACTTCATTATTAATTGTAAATCATCTAGTTACTCTAGCATACGTTTCAGTATAGAAAAAACATGATTCATGATTAGACGTCGTCTTATTGCGCATTATTGATATTTGATCATCACAATTAATTTTTCTTCATTTTGTATTTATTGATATTTAAAAGTTCATGAAGTAATTATAATTGCTGATTTTTTTGTCGCGGTTTTTCCATCGATATAAAATGTATTGTATATATTTCTATGAAATTTCTAGAAAATTCTTGAGAACATGAAAATATACTATACTCTTTCTACTCGCACTTTGCCGTCGTGCAGTTTTCAAATCCTTCCAGTCGGAAATGCCAATGACCGTAAGTGCATTCCAAGTTAAGTTGCTAACGGGTCAAGAAATTATATATTGCCCGAAGAGCTGGGAGACAGTATAAATGCAAAATACAGAACTTGTATTATATAATGTGCAGTATCAATTGTAGTATGAATTTTGTAGAAATTTTTATTATATCCCAATCCAGCACATTGAAAAATAAATCTAAATAGGCTAGTTATACTTGGATGCTTCATGAAGCAAGACAACTATAGCCGAAATCAGGTCAATCACGAAAGAACTACGGCGATCTTGCGTTCTATCATTAAAAAACTTGCCATCATCTTTAATTAACAACCTGATTTTGAAATTTATATTTAAGTAAAGCAATATATCATCACCTTATTATCTACATTATTATACATAACTTAAATTAATTGACGAAGCTTATACAGTCGATTTAAAAAGTTAGTTAATATTACTATCGCGAAAACAAATTTTAATCAAATAAGAAATAAATTATATATTGAGAGTATATTATTCATATTATTTCTTTATTTATTATCATGTCTACAATAATTGTGATGAAACGAGAAATAATATTTTAATTATATCTATTTTTTTCGGATGGCTGGTAAGATTTTGTTAAAGTACAATTAGCGTGTACACCATTACACATGATTTAAGGTTATATAAATATGTTAATATAAGTACACTGTAAAAAATTTTGCACAAAGTTCATTAAGAACTGTATTAAAAATTTTTTGACACAAATTCAAAACGGTGTTAAAACAACACATTATTCACGTGACTCTATCTGACTCTAATGGTATGTTGAACAGTTACGAATATTTTAAAAATATTTTGACTCGAAATGTTATTTTATAAAAGACAAACATTTAATATAAAATTCTACATGAAATATCATTCATGTTATGCAAAATTCTTTTTTTGCACATATATTTTTAATGATAAAATTGTGGCAACGTCGCATTCTTATATTTCTGTATTACTGAAGTTGAATCTTCAGTGATGTCTCATATGTGACCAGTAACTTCCGAGAAAAAGGACTTAACTGAGAGGGTCGCGGCGCGTATTTTTGGCCCCACCACTAAACTGCCAGAGTGAGAGAGAGTGATTATTGCATTAACTGTACGCGACAGCGAAAGGATAGAGTTTGACCAATAGCGGAAAGAAATTCAAGGCGTAATACTTAGGATATTTTTTACAGTAATCCAAAACTTTCTTCGATTAGTAACCACTTTTTCTACATTGGAGATGACTGGATCATGTTTGTCATCACAGTCGACTTCTCGATGTTTTTTTTCTTTTTCTCTTTTAGCTATTACCTACATCACTTCTTTATTACTGAAAGACTCTTCAGGTTTCGAAACTGCAGGTGGATTTAGCCATTCGTGAACGGACGGATATTAATTAATTAAGGCATATTATTTTGTATTTTCCAAAATATCATGAATTAGATGAGGCAATATATTTGTCAAAAAATTTTATTGTTTCAAGTGACATGGTAGTGTCTCGCATCAAGTTCATTATTTTCATGTGAATATAATGCCGTCTTTTCACAACATATTTATTATCCATATATAGCTTTCAAGGTGCCAAAACAGTCTTTATTTCTTGACTCGGGATATTTTGTCAGTGTTTTTTCGGCCCGTTTTAGTAGGGAATATGTTTTAGTCTACTACATTGTCACAAATTCAGCCCATTTTCGGTCCATTATTGGCGCCTAATAATATACATTATTTGTTTAGGTGCATTTTCGACCTGAAATATACATTTCGGCTCGTTTTCGCTTATTTTTCGGCCTTATATTTTTACCCGGGAAGGTAATTTATTATTATTATATATTCAAAGTAAGTAAATAATGACATACTTGCTGATAAAATATTTGATATGTATTAAATAAATATCATTTCAGATTGAAACGTTTTGTCCACATAAATATTATTTTTTCTTTCATCGAGCGAATATTTTAGCAAAGCGAGCACGATAAAAAAGATTACTTAAATGAATTAATTTTATTGACTTTTTGAAGTGTGAGATTTGCCTTCGGTATTTGGTACACGGGCCAAACATAAGATTGACTGTAACGCGTAAGATTACGCCGGTGTGTTTCTCTGCTTAGTGTGTGTAATTTTATCGTGCATACTATAGCGCGACTAATGCACACATTGTATTATTCATTTAAGTGTGACTTGGTATAGTTCTGCTTGTCTGAATCCGGCGAATCTATCACCTAATTACAGCACACACTTGCAACCGGCACAATCTGTTCAAGGTACAGTTTCAAATGCGCAGGCTTACATCATATTTCCGTAAAGTTTACGCAAATAATGGTAAAATGTATGTAGCAAATTCGTGTGTTTTATGACTTTTTAAAAAAAAAGAAAAAGAGGGCGCCAAGTTCTCG
>JAQQBR010000004.1:690201-703966 GCA_030347285.1 Microctonus hyperodae
TTTTCTAGGAAATTTTGTGCCCTTGAATTTAACCACATGAAGCGCTCGGTAGGACGATTTGCTGAGGAGTTACCCTCAATCAAAGCAAAAAAATCCTTTTTGACTTTGGTGACCAATAATTCACTCAATAATGATTGTATAAGAAATACGAGAAGGGTTCTAGATACTGCAAAACATTCTCTATAAGACAGTATCAGTAGTTTATGAAGAAAAATGTTTTTTCAATGCGATAATTTCGTCTGAAAAAGAGATGAAAAATCGCATATTTAAGGATAATTGGATAACTTTGCATAGCTTTGGATATGAAGGATAAATGCAGGATATTTCAGTTAATTTTTCAAGTTTAGAGTGTCCCAAAAAAACCCAGAGAATTGTCAACCCCTGTGATTTTTTCTTCTTATTGCCCCAAAGTCTCGAATTCTATGGTTTGGCCAAAATTGCCAAAAATCACCATAATGACAATTTTTTGAATTTTTATCAACTTTATAATCAAATTTAATTTTTTTCGTGCAATAATCTTCATTTCACCCTTGAAAAAGATCAATTATGATAAAAAATTTGAAAAATATTTTTTTCAGATTTTTTTTATCTTTTTCATGGGTGGAATAAAAATTATTGCAAGAAATAAACTAAATTAAAAAATCAAATTAAAGGCCAGAAAAATTTCCAAAAGAGCTTTATAGTGGAATTTCAGAAAAAAAATTTTTCGAGCCCATAGGCTTTCTGAAAGTCACTCAAAAATTTTGAATTTTTTATTTTGCTCCTTTCTAAGATTATTTTGGAATTGTAAAAGATAAAAATTTTCCAAAGCCAGATCTAAAAACTAGACACTTGAAGCTACAATTTACTTCCTTGCGATTTTCCTGTGTAATCATTTTCTCCTGAGTTACAGGCTGTTGAAAATCACACAAAAATATCGCATGTTGATTAATATCCTTAAGGGGGTATTCTGGTCTACAGACTGAAATTTGAGGTGTTTTTTCTGAGTAGGATAAACAAAAACTAAAAACAACTGTTTTTAAACTTTGCGAATTTTTTAAAAATAGTAGAAAAAAATTTTTTACCGAATCCATGGTAGGGGCCGTAGAGGAATATTATAATTCTTAAAGCATCAATAAAACTTTTGTAGAAAAATGGATGGTAAATATGTTTTTTGTTTTTTTTTATCCTACTCAGAAAGAACCCCACAAATTTCAGTCTGTAAACCAGAATACTCCCTTAAATTTTTGCTATAAGAGTATAAACATAATATAAGTGTTACGTCCTGAGCTGTTATTTGGACGATTATTAAACAGATGAAATAATTTTATTAAAGTAAATAGGAAAGTTGCTCGCAACTGCTATGCGCAGCTGAGGTGCAACAAGGTTGGATAGTGAATTAAGAATTGGTGGAAGTTGATTGATTTATTTAAAACGCGCAGATATTATGTTCAGATTTATTAATAGACACTTTCTGAATATATAATTAACAATAATGATTAATATTATAATAGTGAGTCTTGAAATGAGCTTGGTTTCTTTTTCAGTTCACTGCTTAACTATAATCGATAATTTCACTTAAAACAATATATTTATACTTGGATTTATATACACTCGTTAACTGATACTTGGATTAAAAGAGAACTGGTAGCAGTTAGAATCAAGGTTTAGAAGTTGTCCTATTGGAGGTGCGATCTAGACTTGGATGTAGATTAGTTGATGATCAGAACAAGACTTAAATGTTGACAGGTCGAAGTTAGAGTCAAGACTGATTTTTAGAGAAGACAGAAGTCATGAAGTAAATTAATTTTGTCACCAATTTCTATTGGAAGAATATGGTGACGCAGTGGTCAGCATCCAGAGGATGAATTTGAAACGATTCAGCAAAGAGTTGCAGCTCGAACAAAAGTGTTTCTTTGAAAATATAAAATATAGTACAGAATGTCGCATGGGAAGAAAGAAAATATAAGATTCCCAACGGAAGTGAAACAGACAATTGATATTCACCAATAAACTTATTTTACAAAATAATATTATAAATAATATAATAATAATATAATATTATTATAAATTATATAAAATTTTCATTAATATGATCCGAGGTGCGATGCTGCGAAATGACGACATATTGGTAAAGAAAGGCGCGGTGACTGCAGGGTAAAGGGAAGGTCGCTGGGGACCTAACAAAGATATACAGGGCATAATATTTATAGAGATGGCGGTCTGTAAAAAAACGGTATAGCGCAAAGTCGGATTTAAAATTTTCAAACATTGTCTCATAATATTGACTGGATCGGAGTAGTAATACAGGGGTGAGCTCCAGCATAATACCAAGGTACACAAAAACTGAAAACCAAGATACACAGAAAAAAAAACTATGATCAACTCAGCAGCTTCAGCTTCTGTTGAGAACTATGAAGTAATTAAAATTATTAAAATAAGAAACAGAGACAATTTCAAAATATGTATCACACATTTAAAAAAACACCACTATGTTATGTGTGTGGAACAAAATGAAGGTGTTCATGAAATCCTCCTAAATAGTAAAATGGACTACATGGCAAAAAATCAACGAAAAAAAGAATACTTTGAAGGGATACAAGAGTTGAGCCTGGGCTGGGTATAAGAAGAAAAGAAAATAATTAAGAAAAGAGAGCCAAATAAAAGGGATAAATTGAATATTGAAGGAAACAAAGGGAGCAATCAACTGCTGTAAGAAGAGATTATGACTAGACCTCAACCATCTAGAATATAGGATGATCAAGAGATTGAGTGATGAATATATTAAGAAGTGTAACATGAAATTTGTCCTCTCGTGGCTAGAAAAAAAACTACAGTAATAGCTGCGGCAAGGTTCACTAAAGACTAATTTTGTATGCAATTTGATGATAATAATAAAGTTTTCCGAAAATTATAGAAAAAGAATTGTGAACGATCCAACTGGGGCGTTCCTGGATGTAAATACATGTGGATTTTTTAAAAATATATTTTCTTCATCAAAACGTAGAAGTCTTTTACATTTAGCATGTAGACTTCGAATGTCAACATTAGGTATATCGCATGGACATTTCATTACTAATAATCTAAATAATTCATCATAATTATTGATTACACCATCTGGGTAATATGCTAAGCATGGTTCACTTGGACAATCTAATAATTCACAATCTCGAATGTATAAGAAGGCATCCGTCTGGATAAAATACAGTTGTCGAGCAACAGATTCAAATTTTAATCCATGATCTGTATGTTGACTAGTGAAATTCGTTGACCAAAAATATTTAATGGGACTTGTTTTGCCAATCCTCTTTACTATAGGTATTTATTTAATGGCATTTACTCTCAGTTATACGATATTTTCTTTCTAGATTCCATTGAGATCTACAGCCATAAGTCTCAATTGCTGTTAGTAAAATATTACACATAACATATTCATTGTACACTTTTTTACAACAATCTTTCAACTCTATGGTAGAATTGTTGAAAATATTTGTAGATAGTGAAAAGTTGCAAACATTTTGCACAATCTCTGGAGCAAAATCTTTTTGTTGAATACTATCACTGCCTGGCAATATAACACTGGAAGTATTCTTTGGACTTGGTTGTTTCATTAATCGTTCTCGTGTGTTGAAAAAGATATGTTTATAGAATTCACTAAATCTAAATTAAAAATAGAAATAACTGATATAGATTTACACTACCTGGATTTTGCTAACTCAGTATTTGGATCCCAAGCTATCAATCTCTTTCTACTCATGAATTTAATTGAGTCAGAAAGGGGAGACAAGATGTCAGAAAAAACAAAATGTTTTTCTCAGTAAAGAATGAAATCGTTCAAGCACAGGTTTTTTTTTGTTTTTTTTTTTTTTTTCATAAACATTCGATAACGGTGCAAGAATGAAGTTTCAATCCTATTACATCAAATCTATAAAAGCAGTTTTTACTCTATAAAAATCTTTCAATTTTTCATACTTTCAAAATTAAAAAGTTTACTCATTCGTTGCAAAAAAGCAGTACTATAACAATATGCCGCCATGAACAACTTTTTCTACTAATACAAGAGCAGTTCATCGTAATTATTCCTGAATTGTAAATACCTTCATTATTATTATTATTATTATTATTATTCAACGATTTTATCGTCAACATTCCCATTACAACATGCCCTGCTTAAAAAATATCATTGATTCCGATACAATTCGTTTCATTTCCGATTGAAATTTAATCGGATACAATCAAATCAATGGGTTGAACTTTGGGTATCCCATTGAGTCATCAATAAGATTGAATCGGTTTCACGAATTAATCATACTGAAATGTGAAATTCGTATACAAGAAATGGATTTTAATTGGGGAGCAATGGGTTAGATCGGTTTGAATAGGTATTATCTATCGATATTTAACAAGAATAAATGAGGAAATAATCTTGGAATTATTAAAATATTCTCAAATAGGAATATATCTAGATATGATGATTGACTCGAATGGTAAACAATGGGCTATAACACTGAACTGGTTTCAACGGGTTATTGTCTATACAGTCTAGTAATTTTCAATTAGAATTTACGGAAGCATTTCAATAGGATTCAGTAGGAATTTTCATATATTAATGAGTATTAATCAGGGATTCCGGTTGCAAATTCCCCATCAATTCTCATTTGTTTTTTTGAATCAGATTCAATAATATTTTTTAAGCAGGATGGGGATCATGTGTTAAGCCACTAGTTTGCAAAATTAAAGAATATAAATTAACTTTATTCAACCTTGTAAGTCGCACCGCACTCGACAATCATACCGGAATTAATTATTTGTAGACTTTCGATCATATTTTTGGAATGCGAAGTTCCATTCACAAAATCACAAATTACATCGTGATCAATATATAATGGCTTCATTTTCGGTATTATTTTCATAAACTGATTAACATTACAATTTACCAACTATTTACATTTTTACCTGCACCTCAGTGACGACCATATTGTTGTGGGACAGTAGCGCCCTACGACCCGCGATGAATATTACACTTCCCAATAGGAATGATTATTTGTTTGAAATATACACAATCTAAGATTTGACTGCATCAATATGAGTGTATTTGGCGCGTCTAATGAGTTAATCAATTTTGCATTTATCAAAATTTTATGTATGATTACTTTCTGTAGGCAATATATGCTATATGTGATATTATTGAAAGGGCCGATTTAAGCTCTTAGTATTTCATACATCGAGTACTCGGTAGTGGTGTTTGTCACTTACTTATGCGCATTGAAACATCCTCTGGGCATCATAAATTGTACCAATCCTGGACGTGCCAAGTAGGTTTGTATTAAAGATAAGATAAGTTAGCACCGGACTAGAAGCAATCGTAATGAATTATATGCCAAAAAATTACTCGTAATTCGGTCATCAAGAATATAAAATTGCTCTAACGATAACAACTACTAAAAAAATGTTGTTAAACAATTCCGTAACATTCATTAATTTGACGATTTTTAAGTTATTAAAAATAACTTAAAAATCAGTAGCGTCGCTAGTTTTGATACATGAAATTATACTGTTGCTTTGCTGGACCTTCAAACATCGAAAATTTAATTATCATTTTTAATTAAAAAAACGTTATTGAAACGCAAATAAAATGGGGCAATGATGAGCAAATTGATCGTAATTTTTTGAGTCCAAAAAAGATTCCATTCGATAACTTAAAAATCGTCAAATTAGTGATTATCACGGAATTGTTTAGTAACTTTTTTTGAATAGTTGCTATCGGTGTAGCAATTTCATATTCAAGATGAGCAAATTGTGAGCAATTTTTTAGCATATAATTCATTCATGATCATAACAGCATACAGAGATTGTTTCCAGTCCGGCGCTAACTTATCTTAACTTGGTATTAAAAGTGACAAATTGACAAAAAATTTTTAACATGGATAACTACATTGGTTATAACAGGCAATGAGAATTTTTAGAAATAACAGTCAATGACACTTATCTCTAATCTATGTGCTGTTATGATCATGAACTTGGCGCGAGACACTGCCATGTCTCTCGATGAATAACAAATATAATTATATGTTAGCCCATTACTGTATTTCATGCAATAATTGATATCAATTATTTTTGTGAAGTAGCTTAAGGAAGTACACATATGTATAATCGAATAACGTCATTGAGAATTTGGCGCTCACTTTTTATTTTTTTCATCGAAATTCAGAAAATTCAGTGCGATGCAGAATATTTTTATCTTTAATTTTAATGAAAGAATCATGAAATTAATGAATTGATGTAGCCGCTATTTGTGAAAGACATTGCAATGTTCAAAGTTCAAACATCGAAAAAGCGCCCTTTACGTTCTAACTCTGCTGGCTCTTTAGGCATTTTCCATGAAGGTAATTTGCCACACCCTCGCTTTGTTCGCACCGACAAACTTCATACTCATCGAAAAACATCACTATTCCTCCCTTGTTACACAATATATGTACTCAGAATCTGCTATTATGCTAGCCCGTAATGGTTCAGTAAAACGTCTAGAGCGCCCGTGGTGAAAATTAGAACTGTTATCAATTTATCGGTTTTAGGGGCCGTTTTAAGGATTTAAAGTTCAACCTCCTCACCTCTATTCTTCATGGATGCGTATTTCACAGTCATAAATTGCGACATAAACTGTCCAATTATGTGTGTTATAAATGAAAAGTCATGGGTAATTGTCTTAATCTTTAGAGACAATTGAATCTAGAAACACCAAATACGAGTTAGTCTTTCAAAATATGGGAGAATGGTGGCGCAAGGAGTTATTTTACTGCTACTGCGATTCATACTGCCAGGTAGGCGTAGATATATTGAAAAATATGCGTGCAAAAATTCTTTGTAATAGACCTAGCCATTTAAAGTGTAGCATTCGACTGAGTAATTTAAATCTATTTCATTTTCAAGTGGTAATATTTTTGTTTGTATGAACTATTATTGAATGCAAAATAAAATCAATGATGAGTGGTCGGTATATTTTCCTGGTAATATTCATGATTGTATTATTTTCATTCTATTCATAAATATGCATATTGTAATTTAAGATATTAAGTTATAGATATAACTATAATAATCGGACATATCAATCATAATTACTGTAGATCAATAAACTTAGCAATTGTAGATTTAAATTTAATGCAAAATTAACTATACATGTAATAATCTATTTCAATTTGAGGATGGTCAGAGGTTTTGGGAATGGTACCAGTGAGAACTGTTGAAGTAGACGTTGGACAAAATCTAACTGTAGCATGTACAACTCACAATATCTCACAATATTCTCTTAATTCTAATGTCATGTGGGTACGTGAAGGAAGAAAAGATGGGCAAATACAAAGAATGAAAATTGAACCGAACAAAGCCTTGGAATTGGTGAATGTGAGTGTGGATGATGCTGGGAACTATTTCTGCACAATAGATAATGATGTTGACGCTGTGAAAACGAGAATAAATATTGAAGTGAAGAGTAAGATTATTCAAAAGAGAAACATTAGAATAATTACTATAAATATCAGAAATCAGTTGCTTTGGAATATTTGGATTTTTAGCGGCACCACCAGCACTTCATAATGTCTGGGTCAAACCATCCACGATTTTAGCTAATATTTTGTGGGAAGTAACTGGAACTGGCGGCTATCCTATAATTGACTTCACTGCAGAATATCGCCTCAAACCAAAAGCTGAAGAGGAGCCTGAAAACTGGAAACCTATTATGCCGACACACATTCCACCAAACTCTGTTTGTATTTATTTTATAATGACAATAACGCTCCTATCTGATTTGATCAAATTATAATCTATACCACGAAGTTATTAAATTAGTGTTTTCTAAATTTTCTGGTGTCTATTTTCAGAGACAAATAGATGTATATCATTTGGATCCTAATACAACATATGTGTTTCGAGTTTGGGCGACGAATAAACTTGGGCGTGGTAATATCGTAGAAGTGGAGAGCCATACGCATCATATTATTGAAGAATTAGGTATGTCAAGAAATTTGGTAAAAGTATATAATTATAATTTTATGCCTTCAACTTGAAAAAAAAAGAACATCAGGTGATTCAAGTCTTAATTTTCATAGCTATAAAACTTATGTTAAAGAATATTGAAATAGACTTGTTTAAAAAATGATGAATGACAAAATAAACAAAAAACAAATAATTCCAGAACTCGCCAAACATCTTTTAGCCGGCGTTGAAAATTTTGATACTCGTATTTGGGTGGCAGCGGTAGGGATTGTTATGGGAACTCTAATGGTTCTTGGCTTAGGTACATGCTACCTCCTCTACCGTGAGTGCCAGGCACCCTGTAAGCATTACCTTGAGACTTAATAACATGAGCTTTCCGCTTCTACTCTATCTCTTTTATGCCTTTGCTTTACTTGTAGATATAATAATTCATGAACATTATGCGTAAAAATCATGGAATAACTTCTTAGTAAATAATTACCATCACTGCATGAATGATAATGGGGAAAAATTATAATGAAAGCACATGGACATTCTCATACTTGTTTTTAACTTTAGACTATTAAACTGATTTATTAATGTTTGTGTGAGAATATTCTAATGAATCTACACAATCTAATATTTTTTATTAACAATTATCTAGCTGCAAGCGCTTCAGATTTATAACTAAGCATGTAGATATTTCTCATCGAAACTGTTTGAAATAGTTTCACTTTTCTATCACATGTTAAATTTAGTACAGTATTTCATTATCTAACATGAACATAAACGTTAATTTAGTCATATCTAATCATATCAATGGTTACTTTAGAATTAACGTGGTTGATATACTTGAAATTATGTTAATGTTTTTTTTCCATTTTCTTTTAAACATTACTTACATATTAATGTTAAGAATATCCGATGTGTTTGTTCCTGAACTATTATATAGAATAAAAATATCATGGAAGGCAAAGAGTGGGTGCTTTCTTATAGATATTGCATCATTGAAACGTTGATGATGATAGATAATAATGTGCTCCCAAATGAATTATTAGCTAACCATTTTAAAAGATAGATAAACATAAGCATATCATTTTTGTTGGGTGTAGTGCTAATTTATTTCATCCAACAAATCGTATAATAGTCCAGAAGCTGGATGAATAAAATGTAGATTCAAAATGCGGAAGAGCCTTGGTTAAAGTCAGTTTTCACGCTCATACAATTTGTATCACCTTGGGCAGGTCGATTTACGCAAATAGAACGGGATCGCTGTAACCATTCTGACGGTCAGTTTAATTTGCGACATTTGTTTACCAATACAGTTAAGATTGCCATTTTGTCTGAGCAAAACTCAAGGATAACCATGACGATGAATTATTATCATTAACTGGTGTTTGAATTATTAAAAAGTTAAAAGTGTCTGCATTTGTTTAACAAGACATGCAAGTTATTCAACTGACTAGATTAGACTTGAGTCAAACTTTCCGGTTTGTGCGGCGAATGACTTTAGTTTTCATGCTATAATTTCTTCGTGCGCATTAGTATAGGCACGTCAATTTGCATAAGTCTCATGAGCGTGAAAACGGACCTTTAAAAAACCTATTAGTCTTACAAATATAAAATAACGATCAATCAAAATATATTTGGATGTTATACTCGCAATTGTGAGAATTAATAGGAATACTATGATTTTTCGAAAAAAGCATGTATATTTTACGTATTGAAGCGATTTCATGACCGAAAATAGTTTGAAGGGATATAGTCCGACGAATAATATATTATGCCCTTTACGATTGGAATCACCTAATGATTTTCACATACATATCGCTAGTCACTTTGTCTATTTCGCAGAGTTGTTGATTCCAATGGAATGTGCAGGTATATCATTGATATAAAAAATAATAAGCAATAAATAATTCGATTACAATTTTTGGAGATTTCGCTTTTATTATCTGGAGATATTTTAATACTGTTGTACATTTTTCCCCAATGTTTACCGCGCTGAAATTTTGAAATGATCACTTTCACAGAAAAAATTTTATTCAATTAATAGAAATCTTTGTACTATACAAGTTTGATAATGATCGTTTGCAAGGTATAACCAATCATCATTAAGAAGATTGGTATAATCTTATTCCCAAAAATTGTTATACAATATAAGTCCTGTAAAAATGAGCAAAAGAAAAATAGTAGACAATTCAAGCCAATCTTAAAATGGTCATATAGTCTTTTATGTGGAATGCTTTGTTTTGGAAATGTTTGGAAATAGACATTTTTCAACAGGGTACGTGACTGAATCTGGTCATTATACCTCATGCCATTCTGGATATGTGCTCAGAGAGCGATTATAAACTATTCTCAGTCATAAAATCACATTAGTATTATTTGCAAAATGGAAGTCTTTGGCTTTTAAACTAAATATACATCTACATACTGTCATGAATCTATTGATAATACAAGAAAAAAATAAAAAAACCTAACAAATTTTTTTATTTGTTCTCGCGAAATACATTCGATGCGTACACCCAGCTATAATTGAAAAAAAACAAAGAACACAAAGGTTGGTAATTGGTAAAAGAGAAAGGGTAGAAGCTAGCTAATATATCTCGTGATAAGAACAAATAAAAATTAATTCCCTCCATCAAAATATTACAGCGCAGTTGGAGGAACAAGAAGTAATTGAACTAGTACCAAATATTATTCTAAATCCTGGTTTTTTCGACGAGAGAACGGATCGTATTCACCACGATGTAAACTTCAACAATCATACTACAGCACGTCTCCTCATCAATAGCAGCGTTGTATCACCAAAAAAGCTCTAACGGTCATTAGCTTAAGAGGTTTTATTTAATTTTATGCTACTGGTCATCACAAAGCATATGCATATACGTAAGTACACTAATATTTTACTAAAGAATTAGAAAAACAAATCATGATGACATGTGCCAGTGGCTTTTTTTTTAACAACCGAAATTGTTTCAATAACACAAAACTATTTGAAGCAAAAGAAGAAAAAACAAAGATTTGAGAAGAAAACAAAAGCAAAACAGACTGTACACATTTGACACGATGACTGGTGACATTTTTACTATCGAGAAACTGTGACGAGTAAATGAAGACTGTGGCTAAAAGTCAATCAAAAAAATTAAACAATATGCATATTTTTATTAAAGTTATAAATGCAGATGCTAATTAACTCATGAGCTTTTTTTTGTCTCCAAATCGTGGATAACTTAATTCATTTGATATGCAGTTGAATTCCTCATAAGTTAAATAAAAGTATTTCGTCATACATCACTCGCATCGTCCCGACAGATTCTGAATCGTAATGTAAACAAATATTCGTACATTTCAAAGTTATTTATAAGATTTTCCAATGTTTTCATAATACGTGTCCGGAAACGGCAGCTTTTCTCGTGTCATTTTTACAGTTAAATTACTATTTTTCTATCGATAGAAAAATTGACTTATTTCTTTTCTTCGGTAAAGAATAACATGACGTCAGAAGTAAGAAATATAATCAGCCAATCAAAGAATCTAAATTTCTCATTTTTACTTACTTTTTTGTTTCTTACCAATTTACATAGACATTTTGAAAATGGTAACACTGTGTATTAATCTGCACTTTTATATCAGTTACGTATTGTTGCTATCATTTAACGAATGTCTCTTGTTTACACCCAGTGACACTCGAAGTCGCATTTTCGTTCAAGTATTAAAGACAATATTGTGCGTGGTATAAAAAAAATGTGTTTTTATATCCAAACAACTACTAATTCGATTCTTCAGAGTAGAAGACCATGATGAAATATAAAACAATTGCACAAGTAAATATAATTAGTGAAAATTAGAATAGATACAATTATTTTTAAGCTGTTAACTTACTATGTTACAGTGTGCGTGTACATCGTAAAAATTCACTCACCATTTTTTCATAATGCGTATGATGAAGTATCACTGCAAAAATAATTCAGTCACAATTCTTTCAATTAGATTTGAACCTGTAAAAACTGTGTGAATGATTTATAGCGAATCAATTGAAGCAGTTAATATTTCATTCCGGTCTATTGCTCTCAATGATATAATTGGCAGTTGTATGAGTATAATATCCTTAAGCAGATGAATCTTTCGATGATAATTTGAAGAAATAAAATTGATTTAAGAATCTAGCTGTTAGTGAAGCCCACTCCTGTCTCATTCTGATCGTAATTTCATAGCTTATGGGGAATCCGACTGTAATAATTAGGAAAGTGTGCTTTCATTTTGGATGTCAGAATCTTACTATGCTTACTTAAATTACGAAATATTTAAATATTTAATTAAGTTAAGTTGGATCGGTATTATTGATATGATATTAAGTTTGTTAAATTAGTATTTGTTACGTGAGTCAATATCACGTAAATTAATATGAACACGCTAAGTTCCTCTGATATTCATACACACAAATTCGGGTGATCCAGAAACAAAATTTTTTTTCGCTCTATCAGCCAGAATGAAGTCTTTCGATCAAAAATAAAGTCATCTCCAAAAGTGATGTTAGTAACTAATTAAATGCCAGGTTTCGATAACGGGTGAGGGCGCGGAGAGATCACTAGCGGCTCCATTCATACTGCTTCTATAGTATGAATATGCTTGTTGATGAATTCTTCATACCAAATTTATACCACTTGTATACTAGAATTTTATATGATATTCCTTGTGATATTTTACTCAAATCAATATCGAAGGGCATATGCCACTCGTGCACCGTAGTCAGAATTATTGAAAGGTACGCTGAATCCTATGTGGGGCGATATAGCGCGTCCATTGCTCATCAATCTCGTAAGTTTCACTAGCGTGCCTCATTAGCTTAACCATTAATTTATCATGAGTCGAACCTCCTTTGCCTCATCCACGAATATAGATGCTTTACATGTTTGAGTTGTGCATCTGTATGAAACGCCAAATATGGGTGAATTTTGCTGTTGGAGATTCCAGTTTCTCATTGCGAAACTACAATCGTTTTACAAAATAAAAAAAAGTACAGAAACATCCTTATGATGTTAATTGCTGCCTGCTTAATTGTGTGTCCGTTAAAAAAGATATTCAAGGTCAAAAACGGGTTTTTAAATTTTTTCGCAAATAGTGATGTTATCGTAAAAATGGGTCAAATGAAAGTTGTAGATCATGCGATTCTCTACAAAAAGTGTCTAAACTTTTTTTTCTATGATTTACTATTCATAAGATAGGACGATTTGAGAAGTTGGAAAAGCCATATTGTACACAATATACTTCCGAGTCGAGAAATAAGAACTGATTTCACTCGGACTTCATCCTGAGTTGGCCCTGGTTTTCACGTGTCAAAACAGTTCTTACATGACCTGTTCGAGTCCCTGTTACGCAGCGAATCAGCACTTACAAGTGTATACCCAGGCTAAAAAATAAAACCAGGTTTCGCCCAATAATTATAACGATTATTTGTTTACCAAAAATCTGATACATATTTAAATATGTATACTTAATATATATTTGTCGAAAAATGGTATTGTTTCAAAAGACATGGTAGTATCTATAGAGTCGAGACTGTAGATTGTAGTAGGAGACTAAGGTTTTTACACTCGACCGTCTCAGGATCGGTCATACGGGCCGGTTTGTAGCCTCGTTTATTTTGGTATTTAGACATGTATTATTATTTTGTTTTTTTTTGTGTCTTTCCTAGAGACTTTGCCTACATCATTATAATATTCACTGTTACAGAATAGCCGTAGAAATTTATTTTTTGGATAAGTTCGTAAATCGTCAGAAATTTACTTATTTTCTTCAATGCAAATAT
>JAQQBR010000004.1:1304449-1322388 GCA_030347285.1 Microctonus hyperodae
TAACATACAATTTGATAATCGTGATGATGAAATGCAGCGCCAATCATCGCGGGTACAAGTACTAATAATTAATAATATTCATGATAAAATGGCGTTGATAAAATAATGTATTTTTTTTTCTGTTTTGTCTGAATTTTATCAATTAATCGGAAAATCAGAGAGCCAAGAAAATAATACAAATAAAACAAAACAAAAGTAAAATGATTGTAGGATAACAAAAAAAAAATTATTGATAAATTGTAAGGACTTGAAAAAAATTTCTATGTAATTTTCGTGAGCGGGATCAGCTGAAGAAAATACACAAGAATTCATCTCTAATCGCTTGTTCTTTATCTAAAGTTTATGTACACATGGGACCTATATATTTATACCTAAGATTTTTTTTTTTAATTATAAAAATTGAAATTTTACATATTTACCTATATTATTGCATCCTTTAGAATCAATTCATTAATTGATCGCACATTTTTTTTTCTATTTTAATAATGAAAATAAAAGTACATTTAATACTTGTAGTTGTATAAGGCTGTGAACAATTTACAAATTTTTCTTATTTTATATGAATGATGATTTTCTTCTTTTTTTTTATTTAAATGGACAATAATAAAGTGTTGCTGTTATAGCGACTGCCATTTAATATAACAATGCACCAAAGCAGTCTCAATTACAGATAAAAACAAAGACAATAAAGTCATGGTGATAATGGCTGAAGACTGAATCCAAAGTATCATCAACATGGAGAATAAAAAATGAAATAATAAAAATGAAATATTGAATAATTTATTCCCCTTGTTCATATTTTATAATAATTTAATTTAAACGTTATTTCTATGAATGCATTTTATTAAACTAATATAATCATCTACAAGTATTATATATCATTCTGTACATGTAAAAATATTTGCTAGCATAATTAATCGAAGGATTAAAGTTTCATTAATTATGTAGTTAAGAATAACGAAAAGGAAAAGGAACATAAACACGATCATAAAATTTATTACATCATTTACTTTAAGCTTATTGAAGACATTTCATTCATTATTCAATCCAAGAATCACTAATCATAATTTCTTAATTACTACTAACGAAACAATCAGTCGATATAATGTAATATTCTTTTTTTTTTTTCATTTGTTCCAAGTTTGTTAATCATAAAGTTACTGCGTACCATTATGATAAGATATTTTTACCACACCAAAGTATTATTTGTTTGTGTTTTTGTTTACATAAAAGATTTTTCTAGGAACAGGGAATAGAGAGAAAAGAATTTATCTTATTCATAATCGCTTAAGCGTTCGTTTTTTATCCTTCAACATTTTCTTTTTTTCGGCCGTCATCTTTTTGTCACCTGCATGCTTTTTTGGAAGAGGACCACCAACATCAGAAGACGTACAACTTTCAATCCCAGCTTTACGACTTTTTCCAGTTGCCTAAAAATTACAATAATCATTGATCACATATTAATTATATTAACAAATAAATAATACAAAAATTTCTTCATTAAATATTTAACCTGTGCATGAATTTCCGTCATCATTTTTGCTCGTTCCGAATAATCATCATACTTTTCTAATAGCATTTTTCCAGCCTCCTCATTCAAGGCAGACTCGGCATTAGGTACAATGAGTAGGCACTTCACAGTCTTGAAAAAAAAAACAAATATGAATTAATAATATATTTCAACAAAATTAAAAAAAAAAAGACTTAATAAATAAATTATAACCTACTAATAATATGTGTTTGATTCCAAGATCAGATTTCCAATCTTTTTTCAAAGTATTCACGCAGATTTCTCCATTTTTAGCTACATTTGGATGAAAAATCTTCGTAAGGAAGAACGCCTTAGGTGGACCTTGAGGAAAGTCCTTGCCCAATGCAAGTTTAACTTTGAAGTGACCCTCTGCATAGGGTGTACCAGCTGTATACAAATGCCAATGAAATATTAATCATCACCCACTTGCAAAGAATTTTTATAATAACAATAATGAAGAGCAGTTTCTAATAATTAATAATAAAATAATATATAATGTTGGAATATACCAGGTCCCTCGATGATAGCCTGAATGTCCGTAACATCTTCATCATTAATAATAACTCGAATACCTTCAGGAGGTTGAGCAGCCAATTCAGTCATTTCTTTTGCCACCCTTCGTATTATCTGCGGCGACAGATTTTCGACATTCGATATCTGAAAATTCCAATTAATTTATTAACAACCATCCTTGATATTTCTCCCGCGGAAATGTCATGGTTCGCCAAACATCCCGAATTCCAAACAGTCAAAACCCGACAGGTAAACAATCATTTAACGTGATGGACAATTATGGTTTTTGAGGTTAGAATTTATGGAAAAAACTTACCGAACTCATCCTCAATATTTTTCATTCACCTCCAGGTTTATTTCCGATGCGTAAAACCTAGTCAGGATACGTTTCTCAGCGTTAAGTCAACGATAAAAATCTTTAACGTCACAACATTGGCACAGCATCGCCCGCAATAACCAACATTTTGAACCTTCGGCCAATAAACGATGTTGTTTTACATTTAACCTCCAACCCAGCGATGTCACACTCGTGTCACCCTCTAGTGGCACTCTCTATCATCAATTTCATAACCTCTCCTCACTCACCCTCCTGCATATCAAAAAAAAATATATATTACATAATAATAAAAATAAATGAACAAATATATACATATATATATGTACGATATGATCTTCTCTCACTCTCTTTTTTCCATTAGTATATATATATATAATTAGATACTGTTAAACCTCTCATAGTGTCGCATATATTGAGGTTATGTATATTCCAAGAAAATCAACAGGAAAATGGAGGGTTGGCGCGAAATTTGCAGAATATTTCTCCTTTTTGAGGGGAAACACGACATTATTGAGAGACTACTTATATATATGTACAACTTCATATATATATAAACAATCACACACAAAGGAGTATTGACGTATATTTTACGCTTTTGGCTTTGTATATATAAATTGAAAACAATGCTCATTTTAATTCAATATATTCCTGATATATAACAGAATGATGAATATTTTAAAATAGATTTTTTTATAAAGGTAATTGCGAATTGGGTTGGTAAGAGGAATAAATAAACAAGAAGGTAAAAACAAATATAATTTTCTAGGAATATTTTAATAATATTGACATCTATACGAGATGCTGGACAGTGAAAAGGTTTGATATTTTTTTTTTTTGTCAAACAAAATAAATTTTACGAATGTTATTGGTTATTAATATTGTATATTAAAAGAATTTTGTTCATGTTTTTTTGATTTAGGAAAAGCATATGAAGCAGCTTAAGAGAAAAATTGAATGTTGGAGAGAATTAATTATACCATTAAATTCTATTCTTTTGTGGGAAAAATCTTGGTATCCTGGACTAATTCTTGGCAGTACAACAACACTTTTTTTGTAAAGATTGTTTTTATTTTCTATTTATTATTATATTGATTATGATATGAAATTTAACTTTAATATTACTTGGTTATATTTAGGCTAATATGGATTATGGAACCGGCATTTTTAACCATAATTTCAATGATAATGTTACTTCTAACGCTCACAGATTATTTTGTTGTTGTGATATCATCAACATTTTTCCCATCCAGTGGTTGGAATGGACAAAAAGAACGTAAATTGGATGAGATTTGTAAAACATTGAGTGAAACTACTCTGCAAATTCAAAGCATTTGGAAATTTATTATTAATGCAAGACATAATCGACCCAATCTTGTGAGTCTTCATTGATATTACAATAAGAATTTGTTTATTAGGGTGCTTCGTTTGCGGCGTTTGTTTTTTTTTTCGGGTAATTGATGGAATATTACTTTGAACATTTAGAAAAAGAATAATTCCTACCAAAGATGAGCTCTTAATTTTAATATTAAGTACTTGCTAAATGAATTTGAAATTTTCCTATTTAATTTATACGTAAATCTCAATTTTTTTTTTTTTTTTCATTTATTTAAAGCTTCGCGGGATTTTATGATATTTAATTGGTTTTCACAAGAAATTTTTAATACAGAAATATTTAATTTTTAAAAATGCTTATATTGATAATTTATATTCTGTGAATTACTGAAATGCATTAAAATTTAAATTAAATTGGAAAATTTGGAACTTTTTTATGTTTAATTGGACTTTTCTCGAAAACTATTAGCTCTATGATTTTTTTTTAAGGAGATCATTTTGTAGAAAATTTGATTTCCTACAAAAAATGTCTTATACACTTTTATTTCAAGTTGATAGTTTTCGAGATAAATCGAAAAAAACTATGAAATTTTACAAAAATCAGCATTAACATTTTTTTTTTAAATTTGTTTTGTGGTTTTTGCCGGCTCGGTTGACTTGATAACTCATACAGTTTTTAATATTTTTTTATGTCTTTTTTTTTAATTTTCAAAATTGTTTTGAAATTCATAGCTTTTCAAATTTCAGAAAAATTTTGAAATTTATAGTAGTTTGAAAAAAAACATGCATTTTGGGTCATAAATTTCACACTTTCATTATGTTTATAAAATTTTCAAATCACAATATCAAAAATCCGGCTCGATAGACTATAGAGAAAACAATTTTGATTATTTAAAAACAAAGAGCATAAAAAAATATTAAAAATTTAATGAATTATCATGTTGACCGTGTGCCGGCCAAAACACCACAAAATTATGATTTTTTCTGATGTAACTTTCGGAAACAAAAAATGAAACAATTTTTTTTGTACAGTTTAAATACAAATAAACAATGTTTAATAACTATTTTAAAATTAAGAATTCATCTTTGACGGAATTTTCTTTTTTTTTTTTCGAAAGTTCAAAGTAATATCCCATCAGTGACACGAAAAAAAAATAGTAGTCTCAAACGAAGCATCCTAACGTTTATATTCCGAAAAAATAAATTAATTTCTTAATACGATTATTACAGTATTATGGACTAATTACACTGTGTTTGAGTCTTTCGGCATGGTTGGGAAATCTTGTCAACAATCTACTTCTCATTTACGTAGCAGGTAAAATCCAATTTCTTCAAATACAACTTGTTTTTGTTCCTTCATCACGAATTATTACGTTCAAATATATAATTTCAATTTTTCTTTTTCTCATCAGTCAACATCATATTACTCTCACCAGGATTTCGTCACAAAGATCTAGTCCAATCAGCTGTGAAAATTGGATGTAATTATTTAATGCATCGTAAGCAAGCGTAATAATACATCTAATAATTGTAAGTTTATTTATGATGTTTCTTTTTTTTCTTTTTGGCTTTTGAATACAGCTGATGAGTTAGTCACTGATGAATCTTCACTTAATAATGATATGAATAAGAAAAATACATAAGAAGCTTGGATAATATTTGCACGAGATTATGATATATTTCCTTTCTTTCATTGTGTGATGGAACAATTTATCAAAGATTCAATTATTAAATCAAACTTTGATAATATTGTAATATATTGGGCTTTGAAATATATATTAATAAAATTTTTGTGTAAGTCATGTGTGTAGATCTTGGAATATGAAAAAAAAATAGAAAATATGAAATTTGATGAATGAGTTATAATTTAATTATTAATATTATGATCATTACTCATTATTAATTGGCTTTAATAGCTATATTAAGTATATATTTTATTTATTTATTAAATCGATAAGTATATTAAAGATTTATTTGTATTTTCTTCTATAATCTCGATAATAAAATTGACAAGTCAATGTATATTATTAATATTTAAGGCAATTATTTCACAATATATTTTTTAATTTTTATCTTGAGACATTGTACTAGCGGATTTTTTCTGAAAATTTGCTAAATTGTTCACTATATAAACATCTTCACCATCTGAACTCACTTCTGAATCAATTACGTATTCTATCGGAGTTTTAGTTCTTTGTATTAAGAAAGATTTATATAAATTTGTTTCAGATTGTTCACCGCTTATAGCAAATGTTTCGTCCTCGCTGAGTTCTTGCACGGGTTCCAATATCCTGATTGAAAATGAAAAAGAAAAAATAAATCATAAATGAAGTTGGAACGATTTGAAAGAAAAAAAAATTGTTAATTCAGCTCACGTT
This sequence comes from Microctonus hyperodae, assembly GCA_030347285.1. Lineage (NCBI taxonomy): Eukaryota > Metazoa > Arthropoda > Insecta > Hymenoptera > Braconidae > Microctonus > Microctonus hyperodae. The sequence goes on from JAQQBR010000004.1 coordinate 1,310,541, forward strand.
CTTTTATGTTCAATTGATAAGATGTTCATCTCAGAATCTCTATAATTATTTCTGGGTATTTCAAATTCAATTGATTTTGTATGAATTAATTTGTTTTCAACAAATTTTTTCATATCACCGAAACCTCCTTTTTCTTGTAAAACATGCGAGGAATTTGAATTGAAGTTCTCCAACTTGAGTTGTGCCTTTGTTTCAGTCAATTCAGTCTTGAGTCGTGAAATGTCCGAGCTATAATATTTTATTATTTTATAATTTTGTAAAATGAAAAAGGGAAATGAAGAAAATTTGTTTACTTTTGTTCGAGAATGATGTTGCGATCTTGAGTGTGTTGCTGTTTCATTATATTGATCATACCTAAAAGTTCTTCGACATCAGCATTATTGATATTAGAGAATTTCAAATGATCCTTGGGATTTTCTTGATCAAAAAAATGATTTCTTGCCGCTCTATAATAATGTTTTGATAATGTATTTGAATCTGAAAGACTGCCAAGTCTTTTAGGAAAGGTATTTGAAATATCAAGTGATGCTTGAGAATTTAAAAGTCTGGCAGTTTGTCTGAATGATTTTCTCATAGGCTGTAACTTAGAATTAAGAAGAAAATATAAATTGGGAACAAATTTGAATGTAAAAAATTTTTTAAACATACTTTATTATCTAATTGTCGATATAGTAACATTGTTTTTATGGCTCGTGTACGTTTTTGATCTTCAATATCTTTTTTAATCAACAATTCACGAAGATCTTCATTTTGTCGTTTAAGTTTAGAAATTGTACCCGAAGCATTTTCATATGTTATTCGTCTATTATCATTGTTCTATTGAAAATAATATTTTTTATAATTTTTCATCAAATGTTTAAAGAGATTTAATAATTAAATAAGCAAACCTTTTGTGCACTGAGATGAAGATAATCAATATATTTATTTTTTTTCAACATGTCATTTTCTAACCGTCGAATTTTTACTTTCAAGACATGATTTTCATCCAGAATTATAGTTAATTGTTTTTTTAAACAAATTATATCAGCCTGTAGATCCGCCTATAAGAAAATAAAATAATAAAATAAATATTAAATTTATTTTAATACATAAATGATACATAGCTATTAATATTCACAAAATCTCTTCCAAAATTTAATTTCTGCATTTTTAAGTTTTGGATGGAGATGCAAACTCGTATTCAATTTGATAATCCCAGTCATAATTTAATCGCAGGAAAATTTCGTTTGTAAATTAGTTTCATAAAATGAATCCATGAGAAAACAAAATGATTTAGCATTAGTCAAAATTGATAGAATACTTAAAAAAAAAAAAACAATATTTCTACAATTTTTTGAATCATTTGACGTTTCGCGCCCAATTGTTTCGATAATCGTTTTTTGAGAAAGAGAGGTTAACTCAGCCTTAAACGTAGTCATGTGACTTGTAGCGCAAAAAAAATTCAACAGTATGTCAAAATTTTGTTCATTTTGTTATAAATTACTTTACCAAATTTTTCATCTCGCCTATATAATAAGATTTTATGTTACAGTCTAAATAATTATTATTTGCATTCATGTTGAAGTATGATTTATAGGTTATACCTTCGTAAGTAGCAATTTTGCATACTATTTGATAATAATAATGAAGTTTTCCAAAAATTATAGAAAAAAAAGTTGTAAACGAGCCTGCTATGACATTCCTGGATATAAAATCCCGAATGAACATTAATTCTAATTCTTTCTCTTTTAGAATCAGAGCAAAAATCAGCAATAGATGTTGGAAAAAGGAGGGAAAATACAAATCCAACTGATCTATGTACATCTGCAGACTGTATTCAAAGAATATACCCGAGAATTAATAACTAAAGTCACAAATTATATGATATTGAAGATATAATTGTTACATTGTTATTATGTGAAAAAACTAATCAAGTTTACAATTTACTAATTATTTTCCTATTAAAGTATACCCTTACGACGACCATATTGTTTTGGAACAGCAGCGCCCTCCAATCCATGTGAATAAATATTCCATTTACCAATAGAGTGCTGGATTTTTCAAGTCACATGACCTGTTTGAGGGCCAAATTGAACATTTGAAGCGTAGCATGTGAGAAAAAACACCTACAAAACATAGTTATATAATCCTAACCTATAAAAGTTCATGCAACACCGGGTGCTCATTGTAATAAAATTCACACAACAGTACAAATATTCTATTCAATCCCGGACTAATTATTACTCAATTATATTTGAGAGTATGCATGTTTGTGTTCGTGTATAAATATTTCTTTTATTAAAAAAATGACAAGTGAAAATAATGATGATCATAAAGAAACACCAAATCACAGTCAACATTCGGGAGATGAATTTTGGGGCCACGATCTCTACCCGGAAAGACGTGGTACAAAATCTAGAAATTTTATGAGTACTTTATTTATGAAAGAAGGTAGAGAAATTTATGACAAATCACGATGTGAAAAAATGGTATACGATTGTGCAATGAAACGTAAGTTATATCAAACAAATATGATTATTAAAATGTATTTTAGTCGAGCGTCCCAAAACATGACGTTTTCCACACTCAATATAATCCTTAAAGTGGTACTTTTTTGTAGGCATTTACTTTTTTTCGACCGTTCAATTAATTTATTTAATTTATCTAAATTACAATTTTTTAGGTTAGTATCTCACTTAGTAGATAATTATAATTTTACAAATTCAATCCTTTTATTCAACAGAATACTAATATTATTGAATATAATAATCAAAACATATTTGTTAACAGTAAACATGATAAAACATCTATTTGCTATTGTATATTATGTTAATTGTACATTTCTTATATTCTGCAAATGTAATACCACAATAATAAACAAATAATATTTTTTAATAATGTCTTCCGTAAATGTTATGTTTTGAGACACTCGCCTAAAAAATTATGTATGCTAAGACTCGGCGGTAAATTTCAAATTCGACAAAAAAAGATAAACTTCACGGTTTTGGCACACAAATAATTATTTTTGATTTTATCTAAGCAAGAAAAATAATTTGATAATTCCAGATCCTCTAGTAAAACTCATGATGATGGCTCTAAAGAGTTCTGGATGGTAAATATAAATTTTTTTATTGATATTCTGGAGATAAGAAACATAACACTGAATTTAATTTCAACTGTTTTTGTAATTTTGCAGTCCTGTTGATCTCAGAAGAAATTTTTCATGTGAAACATGTGATTCCTTAGTTACTGGTGGATATGATACGGAATTGAATCAAATTGTTATTTGTCAAAATAATATAAGAAGAGAATCAACAGCTGCTAGTGTATTAGTACATGAAATGATTCATATGTTTGATTTTTGTCGTCATAAAATGGATTTCAAAAATATTGATCATTTAGCGTGCACGGAGATTCGTGCAGCTAATCTTACGTATTGTAGTTTTGCAAGTGCAGTAGTTGACGGTGATGCAAGCTTTTGGGATGTAAAAAATCGTCATCAAGATTGTGTAAAAAGAAGAGCAATGCTGTCAGTTCTTGCAGCAAGAGCAGTAACTGTTGCAGAGGCTGCTGAAGCAGTAAATAGAGTATTTAATAAATGTTATAAAGACTTAGAACCCATTGGTAGAAGAATATATCGCCCACGTGAGCATATGGATCAAGCGCTCTTGGACGCATCCTATTTTTATACAGATAAATAAAATTTCAATTATGTATTATAATGTAGTGATTATTGCATTATTATTGTATAATATTTTCAAATAAAATGTGAAAAAATTATATTTGTAGGTTTTATTAATTAATTTCATTTGCAGATTTTAATAATGAGTTTTATTTATAAATTTGATAAATTTATTCTATGTTTTTACAAAATATTTCATCGTATCAGATTTCGCAATTGTCTTAAATATATTATAAACTGATATAAAATAGATTGAAATGTGGGATGAATAGTAGAGAAATTTATCAATCATATTAATTGGAATGAATAAATAACTCGATTAAACTAAATATATTGCAAACTAGTCATATCAATATTCTTATATTAATATTAATTTATATAAAATTGAAAATAAAATTCATAGAAAATTCTGTATAAATAATTTACTACAATAATTTAATTTATTATTGAATATTTGTTTCATACATATAATTATTATTTTAATTCATTAACAAATTTTCTTATTCACCCATTTTTTTTTTGTATATTACTGATTTCCCGCCAATTTTCAAATAATACTGAAAAAATATTCTTGAAAATAAAAAAATCAAATGCATCACATCCATATACATTTGTTATTATTAATAATAATAATAATTGTATCACAGAACTATTGTATCAATGAAAATCATATTTGTATATAATTTTTATTGGTAATTATAATTTTAAGATTCTATTTGACTCATCAATGCATAAAAAACTATTCAAAATGGCGTCGCATAGTCTTGGTCCGATTCCACATTTCATCTACACAAATCAGAAGTGTTTTATTATTCACTCTGAATTCAAAAATTCAAATCATACGACTTTGTCAACTGGGGAATTACTGAAATTTATATCGGAATCAAAATTTATCTTCACACAACGATATTCGTCCTCGTACAAAAAATTCTAATGATGAATTTAATAAAAAAAAATTTATTATCAAATGATGAGACGCTGAGAGTAAGTATAATAATATTTATTTCGTCCTAAAATAATTACAAATTTAACTATTAATAAATATTTGAAATAATATAACAGTTATTCAAAGAATAAAAAAATTTAATATATAATTATCACTTGCTCAGATTATTTTATTCAAATATAAATTTAATTTCTCTCAAAATAATTTCTACTATGTATAATATAAATTTTTCGAAGTATATCTAATTGTATTATATTATAGTAAATATATTTGGTTCATTTTTATACAAGTTTTAGACGATCTCCGACATAAATGTTCGTTTAAAAAGTTTGGAGAAAGTACAACTATACGTATTCATAGAACAGTTGATAAATTTCGACATTGCTTCGAATCTATGTGACTTTTTATCAGTTACTGACAGTAATATCCTGAGGTAAATTATCTTTCAATATATACAGACGAAATAAAAAGGGTATATATCACTGAAAAAAAAATTTGGTTATTTTCTTTTTTTTTTTTTTTGATGAACTTTGAGTGTCAATTTTAAACAAATAAATACAATGCCGATTAACCAAATTTTTTTTTCGTTGAAAAATTGATTAAAAAAAAATACAAAACTTTTATCAAACAACTTCTGTAAAATTGAATATTCAATAGATCAACATTATCAAGCCTTGGTATTATTTTGAAAAGTAAATTATTTTACACAAAAAATGTGGCGACACAAGCGATTATACAAATCATGCAAAATTGTTATTTGATGACTCGACAACCAACAAAAGAGCAAGATATTCTTGCAAAAATGTCATTTACACTCACAGCAATTATAAAAAGGTAATATTATTTATTAATAATACTTTATCCATTTATACTGGCAAAAATAATAAAATATATTTTTTTTTCAGAGCTTATGAATTTAATATTGATTTGAAAACCATTTGCAGCATTCATCAGTTATTAGAATTTATAAATAATTTTAATATTGAACATTCCACAAATTTCCGTCATATAATAGCTACTTTGAATCTTTATGCAGTTGTTTTATTAAAAATCGATAATTTCAATAATGAAAATATATATTCACTTATTCTAAAGCTCCAACAAGACATTTTAACTGCAGCAAACAATATAATACAACACAATATCGATATTAAAATTGACAACTACGAGATATTTTATCTCAATATAATGAAGCCCATTTTATCTATTTGCTATGCTGGAATGAAGTAAGTTTTTGATAGAAAAAATATCAATCAAAAACTAATCTTGAATATACATTTAATTTAAAAATTCTTTTTATTTTGAGGTTATGCGAAAATGATGATTCAAGTAACAACAATAGTCCGGACTCAACTTCAAACAAAGGAAAAGATTTTGATAGTAATCGTTCAATGCCAATAATTCATATTACATGTAAAACAATGTTACATAGTGTAATTCCTAATGCAAAGGTAATTTTAGAGAAAACACCAATTGGGTTTGCTCAAAAATGAGACTTTTCTCGTAATTTTTTTATGGAGAAATTGATTAATTAATTGATTTTATTATGCCCTTGGAATGGTTCTGGGGCAATTGATATAAAGAACTATACAAAGTTGTTCTACAACGAATGATAAACAATTTGTAGAAACATTTGTTACATTAAATTACAGAAAAGTGTATATAAGTGTATACAGTGCTAAATTTATCTTACAAGAATGGTAGTAAAAATAACTGCAAGTTACAGCTGCTTATAATATCAATATATATTTATTTTTTTATTAATATTATAATTGGTATAAACATAATAGTTCAATATGATATAATAATCGATGAAAATAATTATCTATTTGGCAAAGGATACGATAATATATGCATTTTATTAATTGATGTGGAGTAAATCTTTGAATTAGGCATCTTTATTTTTATCTTTGTTAACTAGATATTGATAAAGTCTATTTTTGAACAAATGTAAAGACATTTTGATTTTGATTTGATTGTTTATTTATGTTCTGGCAACTGCTACGGAACAAAATTAAGTAATAGTACATTTTTTAGAAAAATAGACAGAGTATAATAGTAAGCAAAAGTATAAAAAGTTAGCAATACAGATATTGAAATGAAATTATACAAGATCGCAGAATTATTAATGGTGATATGAATGAAAAAGAAAAAGGAAACGAAAGTAACGATCGTGATGGGAAGCAAGATTAGAAGATTAGAGTAACAATTTATAAGCAGTATACAAGTAAAAAAATATAATTATATTATAGTATAAGGAATTAGTAAATTGGTAGGAAAAATTTTGATAAGAGTGTATAAATTAATATTTTTAGAATGTAAAAAAGTTTTTATATTGGGATTTTTATAGAAAATAACAGTATTTATGATAATTCAAAACAACTTTTTTTTTGAGGAGGTTCCAAAATTTTTTTTCAAGCTCAAGATCGAACTACATAAGATGACGTAGGATTTTTTCGGAATTTTGATATTTAATAAAATAAAAGCAAAGTTTTAAAGAAGACATTATTTTTGTGATCACAAAGTTATCGATAAATTGTTCATAAAAAAAAACTAGTATGAATATTTCAAAATTCTCCTGCGTTATTCTATGTATTAAGATATTAAGTTTAAAAAAAACTTTGTTACAAATTGTAACAATAATTATATTAATTGTAATAATAATTGTAATAATAATTATTGGTTTTTTTTTTTGGATGATTATGAATAATTGAAAAAAAAAAAATAATTAATTGTTCTGACATGAAGAAAATTTTGATCTTTTGTTTGACTGTTATAAAATAGGTGCCGAATACTTTTTATAATGAAAATAACGACAGAGATGTGCTGAGATATTTAGTCCATTGTTTATCTTCTTTATACAGAAGATCAGACGTCAATTTAAATGAATTTTCATTTCACTTAACGGAAAATGGATACTTGAAATATTTATTTCAATTCATAGATTGTCATGAAGATTTTTGTGAATATATTTGTGAATGTATTGCTAATATATTAACAAATTTGTCACAAATTCATCTTGCATTGGACAAATGGAGTGATGGCCGACAGGGTTTCCGAAGATTTATCAAAAATGAATTATTAAAATTTGCAAACGGAAATCGAGGAAAAATCGACTGTGCAGCTACTAATGCTAGTTTATTTATCTATTATTTTCATTTCCTTTTTACTAGAGAGTGAGTTTTATTTCGGATTGTTATTAATTTATTACTATTTATTTTATTTATATTTTAATTTGATTTCTTTCTGTTTATAGCCTTGAAATTCTAGATACCATCAAAGCCTCGTCATTAATGACAAGAATAATAAAAATATCAGCTGATAATCTTCCAGAAATACCAATTTTACAAATTATTTTATTTCTCTTCGCTGTGAGTATAATATTATTCAAAATTATTTTCTATTATAAAAGCGAAAATAAAATATCAATATACATTTTTGATTTTACAGACAACAGCACTCGAAGATCCAACAGCACATTTAGATGAGGAATTTCCATATGCATTATTAAAAACTGTTGAAATTATAAAAGTAATTGGATTAGAAAATTGTTACACGCATCATCCAACATTACCATGTTTTATTTTACAAAATTCTGCATTCCCGCTTGAAATTCGTCATGATGTAGTAAAATTGTGGCTCAAATTAGAAGATAACACGTGTCATTTAGTTTCGCCGGGGAGAAAGCAAATTCTTATAAATTGTCTTTTGGTGAAAATTTTATTGAATATATTAATATTATACAAAATCTGTTTTTTTTTTTTTCAAATAATATTTATTCTTTTATGACTTTGTAGAATATTATCCAAACTAGTGCAGAGGATTTAATAGTAGAACGAGCAATGGACGAAGTTTCACGAATGTTAAGAGACAGTAATAGTTCTACATTGTCAATTGAACAACAAACAACGCAATTTATGTGGGGAAATTTACCTCAAGTTTTAGCGGATTTTATGAATAATGGTTAATTTTAAATTGTATAATATTTTTGTTTGAAGGGGTTCACATGTCCAGCCGCAAACAAAAGAAAAAATTTTTTTGGGGGGGATAGTAATGGAAATTAAGAAAAATAATTTTTAAATATTGTTTATTTGTATTTGAACTTTGCAAAAAGAATTGTTTCATTTTTTTTTTAAATTAACACCACAAAAAATCACAATTTTATAATGTTTTTGCCGGCACGGTCGACACGATAACTCATACAGTTTTTAATATTTTTTTATGCTTTTTTTTTTAAATTATTCGAAATCGTTTTCTCTATAGTGTATCGAGCCGGATTATTTAAATTCGGAAAATTTTGAAATTTATAGCAGTTTGAAAAAAAAGTATGCATTTAGGGTCATAAATTTCACACTTTAATTATGTTTATAAAATTTTCAAATATTAATATCAAAAATCCGGCTCGATAGACTATAAAGAAAACAATTTCAAATATTAAAAAAAAAAAGCATAAGAAAATATTAAAAACTGTATGAGTTATCATGTCGACCGTGTCGGTAAAAACGTCACAAAATCGTGATTTTTTGTAGTATAATATTTAAAAATATTATTTAATGTTTAAAAAAATTTTTCTTTTTCACATTTTTGGCGCGGTTGGACATATGTACCCTCTTAATATAATATTTTACCTGAATAAATAAACTCATTGTTCATTTTTACATTTCAGATGCTTCAGAAAACAATATTTACAACTATCTGAAGATGTTAAATCGATTGAGTAATCTCAACGTATCAATATTATCAGCAATCCGTTGTTCAGATAGTTTAATAACAGTATTAATTTGTGAAAATCTAACAATAAATGATATTAAAACATTACTTATCAAACAGATGTCGAAAATGCTGAGTGTTGATCTCACTGAAAAAGATGGACGAGGTAATTTCATAAATGATCTGCAATAAATTGAAATTATTTCATAATCTCTATTTATTTTTCAGTGGTATCCGTGTACACGAATAATCATAAACTATTAAAAGAACTTTGTGCAAATGCATTAAGTAGAGAACACGATAATTTATCAGCAGCTTGTTACAAATGTCTTTCTGACATATTAAACAGTCAAAAGCATCTTTCAATCAAGGTATGTATATTTAATATTCATTAATATTGCACAAATTATTTCTCATATAACAATTTAATATTATTTCCTAGTGTACTGAACCAGTTTCATTGTGTCCAATGGATCTTTTTCAATGCGTTATTGCGTAAGGCACATGTATCCTTCGATGTGATGAGATTTTTAAACGAAATTTGGATTGGTAAAATTGAATCTCCTGCTATTTTACGTCCAGCATATACCGAAGAAGAAGCTAAAAATATATTAAATGGAATATATCGAAAGTACATTAGAATTCATTTAAATGTATGAAAACAAAAATTTTTATTCCAATTATTTATTCATTATTTTCTTTTCTTTTTTTTCGATGAAATTAATTCCTTTGTCTTTTCTTTTATAGACTCCAGCAAATCGTTGGGAATTTACGTTTCTTTATTTGATTAATTTATATAAATTTTTCCGACAAAATCACTATTCTGTTCTGTACGACAGTTGCGATTACGTATGCAATCACAGTGTCATTACATTGGCAATCAGTTGTAATTATTATGGTAAACAATATTTCGAATTTGTAAATACCTGGCTGCAATATGGATTACACACTGGTTGTTCATTTGTGGTTGATGCTTTAAAAGCAAAATCTCACATTGATAAAACACAACAGAATGGAATTTTTGACGAAACTTCATTTGTCATGGCTTTACGAGAACTGAAAACTCATATTGAAAAACTTACTGCTTCAGGATTTCTACAGACAAATGATGTCAAAGAATTGCAGTCAACTGTGAGTAAATATTATAATTCAATTATTAATATTTCTTTCATATGAAAAATTATTATCACACGTAATATTTTTTTATAATATTACAGCTCGCGATATTTATTTAAAACATCCATAAATCAGTATAAGAATTCATTTATTTATCAATTTTCCTAATTACATTAAATATTAATTAATGAGATAGAATAAAGATTGTGATTGGTATAAGAGTCTATGAAAAGATTGTTCATTAAACTTTTTCAAGTGATAATTTTTATTCCATCATTGTCATGGGTTTCATGAGCGTATGGTCTAAAAAAATTTTCGTTAGCGTATGCTATTCAACGCTTATATGGTCTGGAATATTCTTCCGGATTATTGGATTATTTTCGGAACGGGATTAGTGCATTTTATCTCGCGTATGCCACTTCTCCAATGGGTATGGGCCACGGATTTAGTGAGAATAACGATGTATATATATGTGTATGTATGTATATGTACATATATGTAGATATAGAAAGAGAAAAAGGCGACGTGGGTGAGGCACAATGAGCTCACGTATATACAACGCGTAAAGAGCGTGAAATATTTAATATTTTGTCCACGCCGTGAAATAGATTTTACTTCTAATGACAAAAATTGAGAAAATGTGAAAATTGAAATACAACTAAAGTCCAAATGGACGATTAATTCAAAGTAAGTGATTGAGTTTCATTATTTTCTTTCACTTTTCTATCTCTTCTCTCTTCGATTGTGCGCATTGATTATAGAATACAAAACAATTATGTGTCAACTATATTAATTGGACCCTGACACTTTTCTTTATTTTTCTTATAGGGATAATCGGTCGGCAATTCTTATGGACCTTTGGTTTCTTGTGCGAGAAATTTTCTCGCTTCTTTCTGGCTACTTTCGTGGTCTTCCATTGCGCTGCATAAAACAGCCTTTGAATGAATTTAATCGTACGTCAATTTCACCTTCCTCGAGCTGCAATGAAAATTCATAATTATCAATAATTGAATAAGAAAAATCGGTGAATTAATTAATTAATATTTATAGGATAAAATTTCATGTAGTAGCATAAGGGTAAATAAAAATATTACCTGATCGAAGAGATAAATTTCACGATAACAAGAGGGTGACACACATTCACGAATGCATCGTGTCTTTCCCACGCTACTTCTCTGTTGTGACAGCGTCTTGCAAGCGCCACTTTCTTCACATGCCGTTTCAAATCCGCGAAACAGAAGCTCCTAAACATTAATATCACACTAGTTGTTGCAGCTCATGTTAAATTTATAAAATTATTTCGTGCATAAATACTTAGTCATATAATTTACAAGGGAATTTTTTCTACACATAATTTTAGATCTTTATAAGCTGCTACCCGAGTAAAAATTTTGGTCCTATTTTAGACCTGCATA
>JAQQBR010000004.1:1411906-1425092 GCA_030347285.1 Microctonus hyperodae
TTATAAACATAATTAAAGTGTGAAATTTATGACCCAAAATACACTCTTTTTTTTTAAACTGCTGTAAAAATAAATAAAAAAATGAAACATTTTTTTTATACACTTTAAATACAAACAAACAATGTTAAAAAATAATTTTTATCAATTTCCATTGTTACCCCTCCCAAAAACAATTTTTCTTTCAACAAAATGTGCCCACATAAATGAAAAATAAATTCATTAGTCATTTTAATAATCATATTTAAATATAAATATATTTATTAATTTTCCATATTTTTTTTTCTCGACTTCCATTGATTGTGAAGTGAGAGAGTGAACGATTGTGGGTCTGAGTCTACTGATTATCATAATTATCATGAGAAACGTGTCATCGTACTGGATTCGACCTCATTTATTCCATCAGCCACATGATAAAATTATTAAATTCTTTTGTCTCTAAAAATCAGTAGTACACATAACTACATATGAATTAAAAAAAAAAATGATGACGACAGTGTCATCCATAGATACAAAAGAAAAAAATTATAAATTATATTGTCAAATAATGAAGCTGAATTAAATAAAAATAATTTGGAATTTCCGGATGTATAAAAATCGCTTACGTGTCCACCTTTGTGTGGTTAATTTTATATTTAAAATCGTGGGTAGAAAAGAAATTTCACAATAATTTATTATACATTATAATTTTTACATGACTCAAGGAAACTCACCGTTTAAATCGGCGAACGGTAAAGCCTCGGTCCATTCATCCGTGTAAAATGTGCTCGTCCAGGTCTTTGAATAATCAGCATGATATTAACAATATCTGATGCAGAATCAATCGTACAAGAATCACAATAATATATTCATGTAAATAAAACGGAAGTGCAGTGAAGAATTTCAGGAATGCTTTGCCATTATTTATTAATCATTCGAATCTTTTAATATCTTCCATTTATAATTTTATTTTTCCCTCTCACTATATTGTCACTTTGTTTTTTTTTATCTCTTCAACTTAGAGATTAGTCACAATATTTCAACTTTCCGAAAGTGTGAAACGAATTATAATAGATATTTCTCCTGTATCTCATTTCTATTTTTATCTGCAAGTGCTATTTTTATTGTCTTCTTTATTTTTTTTCTTCCAACTTTTCTTTGAGAGTCAATTTGGAAATGCACCTGAACCTACTTCCACTTTGCCTTTAAGTTAACTTAGTGAAGGAAGACTTTCAACTTTTACGAACTTTTCGAGTAAAGAATTTGCTCCTTCAACCTACTCGATGGTCATTGAAATTGGAGAAAAACTCCTTTGCCACTTTTGTATATGTGTATATTTTTTTTTCTTTTCTTCTTTTATGTTTTCTATTTTTTTCCTTGACTACTATACACCATTCCACTTTCTTAAAATGTAATTTAATCCCAAAATTCAATTTCCTTTCGTTTGTCTGATTGATTGCGTTCTCGAACAACCTCACACAATTCTTTCACACTAATTTTTATCGTTTCTTCTCAGCTGGTCCCACGATTTCTTAGAAATCAGTCTGCAGCATCGTACCTCTTCTGCGAATAGAGAATATAAAAATATTATAAAACGTCGTTGTACTCTGCTGACTTTCATTCTCCCATTCTCATATTTGTATTATTTTTTTTTCCTCTATATTGTCATAAACAAAATGACCCTGAGCTCATCAATGTCCCCCCCACTCTACTGACACACTAAACTGATAATAAAATTGAATGTCAATCATTAATAATAAAGAGTTTATTTGATATATATAACTAAAATTAATAATCGAATAAAATATTGATATTGAAAATAATTATGTAGGTCAAAAAATATATATTTCAACGTTCATTATTTTATTTTAAACAGAGTGGATAATTATTTTTCTTGTTAAACTCGTTATATGCAATTGGTCCATTACAATGAGAGGTGACATGACTATGAGGAATAATTAAACATTATCTATATATGTATAAATATATATGTATAAATATAAACCACAATTTTTTTTATATACATGTATATACATATATTACAATGTCTTTGTATGAATATAAAGAAATGCCACGCCCTAAAAATTTTCCACATTAATTCCTTCGACAGCTGCTGAAACAACTTTGTCTTATTGTCGAATAATTATTTTTTTGTATTATTAAATTATCATTTTTCAATTGTTACACTGAGAAATAAATGAATTGACTCAAGTGAATTTATTAAATTGAATCAAACATTCATTTTAAATTATTTATATTCAATTATTTTTTTTTATTTTCAATTTACATTTTGTGTACAAAGAGAAAAAAAAATTATACAAACATTAAATGTGTAGTTGAAAATGAATGTGATAAATTGAATTTATACAATTGAATACAGAAATTCAATTGAAACAATTTATTTATTTCTAATCGAATTATTTTTTTTTTTTAATGTAGAAATTTTTGGTGATGTATTGTGATAGAAAAATCAATAAGAATTGATGGAAAAATTATTCGAATTTTTAAATATAAGCACAGCTGGAGTTTACCATTTATTTTTTTTTTTGTAATGAATAAAGGAAGAAAATATAAACAGTGTAAATAGGGTGATATGCAAATGTCTTTGAGAATATAAGGACTCTTAATGTGCCTCCTTTTACGTCAACTAAAGGCCTTTGAAAAAGGTCTTCCAAACTTGTTTTCGTCCGCATTCCAAACCCAACATGGCGCACGTGGATATCTTATAATTATTTTTTTATTTTCAGTAATATTACACACAAACCAATTAGCCAATCAATAAATAATACTATCTACGAATAATAAAACGAGATCTATTACTCCTTGGTACAATTAAAATTCAACATAAATCACAGATATGACAAACAATAATAAATATAATCTCATGACATTCTTTCTACATAATGCGAGATAATTTTTTATATTTCCCAAGTTTTTTCTTTTTATTTCTTGGTGTTGAGAGGGAATAAGATAAGAAACGTGAAATATATACGCATGATTAATCATCGATAAGTAGAAACAAAGAGAGTTTAGCAGAGAAAAAAAATATTATCTTGTACAATTTACGGAAATTTATGAAGCTAAAACGTGACGTTATTGAATGAGATGATCATGAATATTGGCGAGTTTTAGATAACCCGATAAGTGCAATCAGTTAATGTAAATGAATCAAAGGAAGAAATACATTTGATAAACATAGAATGAATTTAATAAATTAATAAGGAAATAATATATGATAAAAATTTGATTTAAAAAAATTGCGTCAACTAAAAATATGGGTTGAAATTATTTTTATAAAAAAGTTTGGTTAAATTAATATTTATGTAATTTTGATTTGAGATAGATTATATTTTAAACAATAAGAAATTATTGGAAAATTTGTTGAATTATTGTTCAATACACAATTTATTTAGTTTGATAGACAAAAATTTTGTGTTAGATTTAATATAAAATATTATTAATTTCAATTTGAATTATTTCTCTATTTTAAAACGAATTTTTGTATTAAAATTTGTGTTAAAAATAAAAATTTTTGTAACGATTTTTGTGTTTAATAATGTTATTTTGTGGAAGTTGAATAAATAATTAATTTCATATTAAACTTAACTGAACAGTGTTAGTTTGAATGAGTGAATTACATGACAAATAAACCCATACTATCCTCACGGCATAACAAAATACATATATGAATACAAAAAAAAAAATATTTTTTACTATCAAAACCCAAGATGACAATATTACTAAAACCACCAACTGCAAAACAAATAATATTTTCATACAATCACCAACAAATAAAAATAAAAAAAGAAAAGTTTATAATATACTCTTGCAACGAAAAACAAAATAATATATTCATATACAAAAAGAGACAATTGCTCATCTGAATGTACTCTATATTTCCTACATATATCACTAAACAAATGTATACAAACATGCACACAAATAATTCACATCTCTCATAAATAAATCCCAATTAAGAGCTACGAAAATTTGCAATTTTCCCTAACAATTTCTATCTCATCTCAAAACTCTATTCAACTCCTTTAATCCCAAAATATTAAATAGAAATAAAAACAAATACAATGTTTAAAAATTTGTATTTCTAATCAATGATGTAATTACCCACGATATCAACAACATTTTGCAATCTAGTATGTAAATTTTCAATACCAGATCAAAAAAAATTTTTGTTACTCAAACAAAATATACGCAGAAACGACATTACTTTCCGATGGACCTAAATCATACAAAAAAATATCAAACAAACATCAAATTCCTAAAAACAATTCAACTATTAATTATCCATTATCAATTTTCTTCGCTAAAACATTATTAATTAAATATTCTACATAACACTATTTATTTATATATTTATTTTTCATTCAATAAACACATGGATGTTTATTTTATATATAAATCAATACATTATACATATGCATATATAAATTAATAATAATCATTAAAAACGAACCATTTTATTATTTTATCCACAAGATGAATTTTCCAAGAAAAAATAAAAATATCTATTTTACGATAAAGATGTTGCTTAAGTTGGCCGCGTTCTGTTGTAAATGTCGGATTATATTTATTTTTTTTCACCCAATATTCTTTTTTAATATTCAATAATTCAAGATCGGGTCACTCGTGATGACGATGTAAACACACGCAACGCAAAACCCGTGCGTACGGTGCGCCGCGTGCCGCGCGACTGTCGTTGTCTTTTCACATTGGGCTCGAGTTCTCCCTTTATTTTTCTCTCTCCCAGTCATTTATAAACGCCTCACATTCACTTTATCCATTGGTCTGCCTCCCAATATATATCTCTCCCACTTTAACTCTCACACAATTCCAGTAACTTTCTCACTTAATCCACGTACCTCAAAATATATAATATATAAATATATATACTGACTCTCAGAAGCTCACGAATTTCCTTTTACGTTTTATAAACAATGCTAGACCCTTTTTTTGAGAATCCAACGTGTCTGAATTTCTATATAATATTAATATAGTATTATATGTATATAGTATATATTATACTGCCATCATGTGTTTTTATTTTTCTTTCTTTCTTTCTTAGTCTAATTCTATATCTTTTATTTCATTTTACTCTTATGTTGTTTTTTTTTTAGTTGTACAGTTTACTCTCTCGTGCTCGCACACTCGAATATGTTTTATCTCATTTATTTGCCGGATGGCACGTCGCGACCTCACTCTTTTGAATCCACCCACACGACGAATACGAGTATATGTATAATATACATATGTCCACTGAGGGGGTCAGAAACGCATTTTTTTTTATCTATTTATCTATTTCTCTCTTCCTAGCTTTCTTGTATACAGACATATACATGTGTAAATGTGTATATGTATGAGTGTATGAATGTGTTTATATTTTTTTTTTATTTCCTCAGACTCACTCGCACGTTGGCAATGACGAATGTGTATTTCGGCCAACTATATATAAATACGACTAAATTTTTTTTTTAAAAACGGAAAAATATGTATATATATGTAGTTATATATTGGGTATTGTACTGTTTTGTTGCATTTATTGGGATTGTTATAATTAGTAATTATTTGATAATGCAACGAAGAAAATTGATTTTTTTTATTTTTAATGATTAGAAATTTATTTTTGAATATTTGTTGAATTAATATTGATTGAAATTATTTTATTTATTTATTTGTTTTGTTTTAAGATAATATTGATTATTTATTATTAGACTTAATAATTAGTGATGATGAATAGTTATTAATTAATGATAAAATGAGAAAGATTTTTTTATTCATGATTTTTAAAGATGGAAAATTAATGTTGAATTGTATTTTATTTTTTTAATTTTGTTATGAAATTTTATTAATTATCAATTATTATTTTTAATGATGACTCATGAATAATAAATAATTAGTTAATTATAGGGTGTGAAAATTTTATACAAATGAAAGTTATTTTATTTTTTTATTCACATTTTTAGGGAATAATATTAATTATTAATTATCATATTGAATGATAATTTATGAATAATGAAGAATTAATTAATTAATTAATTATAGAGTGAGAAAATTTTAATTATATTTTTTTTATGATAAAAATTCAAACAAATAATTATTAATTAATCATACAGTTAA
Source organism: Microctonus hyperodae (assembly GCA_030347285.1). Classification (NCBI taxonomy): domain Eukaryota; kingdom Metazoa; phylum Arthropoda; class Insecta; order Hymenoptera; family Braconidae; genus Microctonus; species Microctonus hyperodae. The sequence continues at coordinate 1,418,015 of JAQQBR010000004.1, forward strand.
AAAATTTCAATTATTTTTTTTTTTGTTCATTATTATTATAAACATAAATTTAATATAAACATACCTTTTCCTTGTGTTGAATATTAGATGAAAAAAAAATGCTAATGTAACAAAAAAATAAAAATAAAAATAGTACCAAAGAAAGGACGATAAAATGGCAGAATAAATTGGTGCATTATGGTTGAATTTATGGATCGCCAAAGGCGGGAAAATTTAAAGTCGCCAATCAGTGGGTGTTGAACAAGCTCGTTTACCTCGACGATGATTTACTTTTCATTTTGTATATTATAGTGTCTTTCAAATTGTGACACACAACCAAAGGATTCCAAATGGATCCTCGGAAATGGTGCATATGCTGTTTCGAGTCGTTTACCCGGAATAAGGTAAGCAATTTACAATACTAACTTGGCGAAATTTAACGGAATTATTCGTCATACAATTCATCATATCTTTTGTCTTGAAGTTGCATAAACATTTGTATGTAATTACTATAGGTTAATCCAAATAAATGAACATCTTTCTTATTAATTATTCACTCTGATTAATTACTTGGATATGATTAACTTGACTTCAATTACTTGTTCGTACTTAAAATGGCGACACATTGAAAAATATCGATATATATCGTAATTATAACTATCGATACACGGAAAATATCCGATTAAATGGATATATTAAATTTGTAAAAGAGAGAAAATCAAATGGTTTATATTTAATTTGTAAGAAATTAGCGAAAATTATATTTATAATAATTAATATGATATTTTTAGTTATGATGAATATCGATACGATTATCGATATTTTTTTTTTAGTGTACTTCGCATATCCTACTTCGGCCATTCAATTCCTCCAATCAATTGCGAGATAAATTCAAATAGATATAAAGCCCTTTTTTTATTCTTTTTTAATTTAGAATAAATTATGACCGAATAAAATTTAAACTACGAACTGCTTTAGATATTCTATTTTTGATAAAAAAGAATAAATGAATAAATAAGTTAGCAATATGTACAGAATAGTTTGAAGTTAAAATTAAACAGTATGAAAATAGTTCGGAATTTAAATTTTAAATTGTTCTCGTTTGTTCGAAACTCTGATTGGTTGTCATTATTGTAATCGCGAAATTTTCATTTCAAACTGAATTTCCATCTAACTTTAAATTTAGTATTACACAATAGACTATTGTGTAATTGTTTGTATGAATATTGTATCAAATTCGATGAAATGCAATGATTGACAATGTAAATAAATTAGGTTGTATTTATTTGAAAGATAATTCCTAATTCATATGCCACGATTCCGAAGATATAAATCTGATATCATCAAAGCGAAATTTGCATACAAATTGATAAATGTAAAGAAGAGTAATTAGTATCACAATTAATCATAATGATTTACTGCCAGTACAATTCACAATTAATGTATATAATATCCATTATACTAATAAAATAAAAATAATGTAACATAACCTCAAAACTCATTCATCATTTCGAACATTATTATATCTCAATTTTTTTAACTAAAATAAACAAATAAATTATTTCAGAAAGTAAAAAAGATAGTATAATTGATATTTGTTGTAAAAAAATTACATCATACAAATTAAATAAAAATAAGATATCATAACCTCAAAACTCATTCATCATTTCCAACATTATTATATCTCATTTTTTTAGCATAAATAAACAAATAAATTATTTCAAAGAGTAAAATAGCTAGTATATAATTGATATTTGTTGTAAAAAAAATACATCACACAAATTAAATAAAAATAAAATAACATAACCTCAAAATTCTTTCATCATTTCAAACATTAAATCTTCCCTAAATTTTTTTAGCATAATTATACAAATAAATTACCAACTAAATTATTCAAAAAATTAAAAATTGCCCATAAAATCCATATTTATAATAAAAAAATTCGCATAAACTACCCATCGAATTAAAATAAAATCACATAACCTCAAAACTCATTAATTTCAAATATTACATCTCCCTTCAACATTATCAAACATATAAATCCAAAACTGTGTTCTCAAATAAATTAGAAAAAAAAAAGTAGAAATTTATTATTCACTACTAAAGCGAATAATCACTAAATAATGCAATGGTCCAAGCGCCATTCTAGGCCAACGACCAACAGCTTCCCTCGCAAGATAAAAGTACGTTCGCGCAATGATGATAACCCGACATGAATTCATCCTGTCAAAGAACCCGTGGGCAATGACTGCTAACTAAAATAGTCTCGATCTCCGGATGTTAAATGATATTGACATATATGTACACCGTTAAACTGATAAATCATCATCACAATTTTCAATTATTCCATCCAAATAAAATACAATTAATTACAATATTCAACTGTTTCAAAATGTATGCGTCACAATCTTCAACTATTAATCATCATTACATTCTATTATATCATCTTCTATTATTTCAAGGTTATACACTCAACCCTTGAGTCATCTATCACAGTGGTAAAGAACTACAAAAGAATGTAAAAAAATTACTGATAAATAATTAATAGAACGCAGAGACAAAGGCAGAGAAAATGAAAGAAAAAAAAAAAAACATTGATACAGAAGTATCAAAATGATTCAGCACTCATGTCGCGACACACCGGAAGAGTCTGATTGTAGTCAAAAGGGTGGCGACCTCTCAACGTATATCCCAGTTTATTTACAAGGGTCAATCGCCTACCAATTAAACAATTATCTCTGTAATTTATATAATCAACTAATCCAACAGTTGCGTCAAATTATAAAAATACACAAATTTGTATAATTCTTTTTTTATTTTTTCTTTCAGTGCCATGGATTCTGGTATCACCAAATGACACACAACAATGTGTTATTCAAAGAGAACACTACATTAACAAATGCTCAAATGGTCAGTGGTTTTACTGATAAAAATCATTCGAATTTTTTACACGTTGATGTAAATAAAACTCGGCGCCACTTGACAGTATCAATTACATAATAAAATTACAGTCGTACAGCAACAATTATTTCATTAATATATGTGTGAGTACTGTAAGTAATATTATAAATAAATTGAATATACTATGCATATATTTAATATTAAATTTTTTATTTATTTGTAGATTACTCAACAATCCTTTGACATAAACTATTACCGGTCATGCAGAAATATACAATTGACATTATGTGAACCGTAAATCCTTGCACATTTCACTATACTTGGAAATATCCTGCTCTCATGTGCTATTGTATTGTTCATTGATGCAATTTATCATTTTGTGCAACTCTATTTCAGAGTTGATAGCACGATTTGTCATCGAGAATTGTCAATAACTCAAATTATCAAAAAATACCGTAACTTATTAGACAAAAGGTGAGTGAATTATTTTTTAAATTACATTAATTGATTTAATAACAATTAAATTTTAATATATATGTACATAAATAACTCATGTACAATATGTAAAATAATTTTATTTTGTTTATTTCAGTCGATATTTTTGATACATCATAAAATAATCAAGCATTTATATACCACCTTTCAGGAAAGTTACCGGAAATAAAAACTTTCTATTTATTTATAATTCAGGTGGCATATATATTATACATCAATATACATATCTCATCATTTATTTTCATACAAATTATCAGCGGAATGAATAAATAATTTAGCAATGAATTCATTTCAGATAAATATATCGATTAAAAATCTTTAGCCAAACACATGAAAGTTTGTGTAAGTATAATTTTTAAATAACGGTAATATAAATTTGGAAAAATGGCAATGATATGAGATGATTGTCATTAAGAGAAAGTCAGGAGCAGAAAAAAAAAAAGGTTTCATTGTGACTTGAAAAGAAATAATCTATGATACCAAAGAACAAGTTAATAGTTGACGACTTGTCGGTTAAATCAAATAAAGTTCACAGTACATAATTCGATCGTAAAAACAGTTACTGTTTTTCATTTGTAAATACATTAGTATTCTCAATTTATAGTCAGTGTGATGAATACCATGAACATAAATACGTACGACGTGTTATGCGCGGTATGAGCTAGAGCTGGTGTGAAGAGAGTGAGAGCCTGGTATATAAACGAGATAGGTAACACAATATTCTCGTCTGATGTTTCATCTAGTCGTACAAAATCACTCGTTGAGAGCACATCGAAATTTCTTATACAGTGTGTTTAGAAAAGAAACAAAAAAAAGGGTGAAACCATATGTGTAAATGTGTATTTTCTAACGCGCATCATTTAAAGATTGTCACTGCAATTAAATATTATCATTAAACACATTTGTTTGACGAATACGTCTGCATGCTGTATTTACTGACTAGTATTTGAATGTAAAACGAAAGAAAAATTTTAGCGAAATGTAAACTGATAGAGAGAATATACTAAAGAATTTTTAATTCAAAACACGCTTTGAATATTCATCTACTGCTGAAAAATGTAAGGATAATATATATCATTTTTTTTTTTATTCACTGTGTGAATTGTGTTACTTTTACGAATGATAAATTAATGGGATGAATTCAAGTACTTTATACATATGCAGTGAATGAAAAGATAAATATAAAAAAGAAATAACACAGAGATTAAATAACGGGCGCGCTTTACTGCAAAAGCATTGAATTCCAAGCACACTTTCCTAATCTCGGGATGTACGTGCTCAATATCACCGCAATATTCAACACTAGAGAATTGGCTGGCCCACGTCCAAGAACAATATCTCTAATGGATTTTGTAATTCGCGAAAAATCCATTTGCTTCGCATATTGACCAATTTTTTATAATTATTGTAGTGTTTTTCAATATAAGTTTTAATATGATGTCTATTTTTATCTAGCAACATGATAATTTGTATTTAACACTAAACATATACCATAACGGGTCAAATGACCCATTTTAAACTTTTGCATTGAAAATGCACGTATCATTTTATTGTTTTTGCACATTTGACTTTATGACTTTTTCTAACTAATTAATCTACAGTTATTAGACTATTTTTTTAAATTCAATTTTTATTTTTATTTCCTTCCTAACATCCATATTTCATACATTCAAGCAGGAAACATAAAGTCGAGTCATTCGACCCGGTATGATTAGTGTTAAATATTATATTGTGAAAAAATATTAACATCAAAAATACATGTCTTGATATTCAGGACAATATTTTGTCATTAAAGTACAACAATAATTACGATGATAATTAGTACATCACGATTGTTATTACTGAGATATAATTATGATTACGAAATTTAGAGAGAAAAAAAATTTTACAAGTTAGAATTAAGATACAAAATACAGGTTTTATCCTCCCCAATTTATCATAAATTGAAATTTAAATATAATAGTTGCGGTCGAGTATAAGATTAATTAAGGAAACACGTTCTTGGTGGTATTTAATGAGATTTGTTGGACATTATACTGAAATGTACTCGAGTTGGTTTCCCAATTTATAATCGACTTTTTGGTTATGTTTATTCCTGACACACTTGAGAATAATTACTTAATTTGATATGAATTCTGTTAAGCATTTATCATTAATGTCATCATCAGTTGAATCTCCATTGATTTACATAAATTTAATCTAATCAAACTCACTCAATTAACGATTTATATGATAAGAATATTTAATTATTACATATTGTTTATTTATACTTCGATTGCTCAAGAGGTCATTGTCTTGTAAGTTAAATTTTTATCGCAAGTTTTATATTTATCGTGATTTCGATATCAAGAAATTGTCTTGCTAATATATATCATGAAAAATTTATAATCGTTACACAGTCGTTGATCAAGCACTCAATTGAGTAAAATCTTTTTAATCGTCATTATGATAAGAGTAAAATGGTAAAATCAAACTCAATAAGTTTATATTTATATTATTTATATTAAAGTGAATTGAATTTATGTTTTATTAATGGAATATAATTTTATTTATTTTATATTTATATTATATTCATATTGGAATAAATTGAATTTACGCTTTATCAATGAGAAAAATGCTATTTTATATTTAATACTGATTGCATTTGATTAATATTATTGTTGAGAATAATTTAATTTTAAATTTCTTTTCAATTTTATTTTTATTTTTTTATCGTTTATTCATTTTCATTTCTATTCATTGTTAATTAGGTCTTTGTTGAGAGCGAATTTAGTAATAATAATATTGGCCACGTTAATTATCATTGTGACATCACATGAAATGGACAATGCACCAATGGACAGCCCAATGTCTTCAGTACAATCTGGACTTCTGTATCCACGAGAAAGTGAATCGCGAGAGGTAAATAAATAAATTTACAACAATATATACTCGTGAAATTTTATTTGGATAATTTTAATTCAGGTTAAATCACTTGATGGACTCTGGGATTTTGCTGTTCCACCTACAATTGATACATTACAGGGACATCGTAACAACTGGTTCAGCGATGAATTATCAAAGGTAAAAATATCGATAAGAATAATTATTAAAAATTGATATTGAAATTAAATTATTCAAGGTATTATTTAATTAAAAATTTTTTTTATGATTTAATAGTTCGCTGATGTGATTAAAATGCCTGTTCCTTCATCATACAATGACATTACAACATCAAAAAAGCTACGAGATTACGTTGGACCTGTATGGTATCAAAGACATTTTTTCGTTCCACTTTCGTGGTCGAATGAGCAACGTGTATTTATAAGATTTGGCTCTGTGAATTATTTAGCACAAGTGGTAATGAATTTTTATCTTAATTCAATTTATTACAAAAAAAAATATCGTTTATAAATCAAACGAATTTTTTAGTGGTTGAACAATGCTCTAGTAACAAACCATGAAATAGGACATCTTCCTTTTGAAGTAGAAATAACTTCTTATCTAATCTTTGGTTCGGAAAATCGTATCACCGTCGCCGTAGATAATACACTTCTTCAAACAAGTATACCTCAGGGGAGAATATCAGAAGTTTCATCTAACAATGGCACTACCTGGATTCAATCTTACAGCTTTGATTTCTTCAATTATGCTGGAATTCATCGGTGAAATCATTTCTCATTATTAAGGGGTTATATGCAGTTAGCATTTTCAAAAAATCGAT
>JAQQBR010000004.1:1425192-1439832 GCA_030347285.1 Microctonus hyperodae
CGAAAAATCTCTTTTTTTAGCGCTCGCAACTGCATATAACTCCTTAACTACAAAATAGAAAAATAATAAAACATCAACAAAACTCTTTGAATAATTTAAAAGCATTAAACAAATAATACTTAAATATTTTCAGGCCAGTTCTATTACATACAAAGCCACGAATTTATATCGATGATATAACTTTAAAAACGTCTATAAATGGCGACATAGGAGTAGTAAAATATGTAATAACATTAGGAGGAATTGGCGAGGATGAAGAAGTAAAGTGTTCAATAAATATTCGCGAAGAAGATGGTACAATAGTAACTAATGGATCCAATCATGGTTTATCAGGATCTGCAAAGATTCCCAATGCTAAATTATGGTGGGCTCAAGGTATGGCATCGCAACCTGGTTATCTTTATACATTTGAAGTTGCAATTCACGTTATCGATGATAATCAACGTGATATTTATCGACTTCCTATTGGTATTAGAACGATTAAATGGACAAATACAAGTCTGCTATTGAATAATAAACAAGTTTATATGAGAGGTTTTGGCCGCCATGAAGATTCTGTTATTCGTGGACGTGGTTTAGATCTTGTTACCATGGTCAGAGATTATGAATTACTTAAATGGGTAGGTGCCAATGCTTATAGAACAAGTCATTATCCATACAGCGATGAAGTTATGGACATGGCAGATAGATTAGGATTTCTTATCATTGATGAATGTCCGTCAGTTGATACTGAGAATTTTTCTCCACAACTTTTGGATAAACACAAACAATCTATCTCTGAACTTGTACGACGAGATAAAAATCGACCGTCAGTAATTATGTGGTCAATTGCAAATGAACCCAGAACACAAACGTCAGAGGCTGATGTTTATTTTAAACAAATAGCATTTCATACGAAAGCGATTGATCCTACTAGGCCAATCACCGCGGCAATAGCCAGAGGTGTTGGTGAAGATAAAGTGGCACAATATTTAGATATTGTTAGCTTTAATCGTTACAATGCTTGGTATCATGATACTGGTAGATTAGATGCAATTACTAATAGTGTAATACGTGAGGCTGAAGCTTGGAATAAAAAGCACAATAAGCCTGTTCTCATGTCGGAATATGGTGCTGACACTATGCCTGGATTGCATGAAGTAATAATATATAATTAACAAGTTTATGTTTTTTTTTTTATTGAAATATTAGGGGGAATTTAAAGGAATTATTTGTATGTAATGTTTGTTTTGTTTATGTAGATGCCGGAATATGTGTGGAGTGAAGAGTATCAAACTGCGCTTTTTTCGAAACATTTTGCTGCTTTTGATTATTTACGAGAAAAAGGATGGTTCATTGGTGAATTTATTTGGAATTTCGCCGACTTTCGTACAGCACAAAGTAATTATTAAATTAAATTGAAAAACACTTTCAAGTAAACACATCGAAAATTAACGTTTTTTTTTTTTATTTAAAGTATGCAAAGTTGACATTTAAATGAAATGGAAATAGTAAATATTTTTTATTTATTATTTTTTAAATATCATTTATTCACAAATAAAATGCTATTTTTATTTTATTTAATTATCAACTTTGTATATCATTTAAAAAAATGTTCATTTTCGACGCACGTAGATAAATTTACACCTTAATTCTATTATAAAAGTTTTTTAATAAATTAAATACGATAATATATTTTAATATTAAATTTCAACAGCGTACACAAGAGTTGGTGGTAATAAAAAAGGAATATTTACAAGAACTAGAGAACCAAAAATGGCGGCTTATCATGTTAGAAAACGATATCATAATTTAGCCCAAGAAATTGATGGCGCAGATTTACCAGACGATCTCGAATATTATATTTCAAATAATTATTAATGATAAATTATCATTTATCATACTTTTAGCATTCACAAAGTCTCTCATGATTAATAACTATTTGTATTTCATACGTATGTAAAGATCATTTTTTCTATTTCTACTTTATGTGCATTTACAAACTAATTTTTTACTGCCCAATAAAACAACGTTTAAAAGTTATTTAAAACCAAAAAAAAAATTAACATGGTTTTTCATCATCGGGCGGTTCAACAACTTTTAAACAAGCATCAGCTAATTCAACAAAAATTGGTTCAGTCATAGCAGATGCAATGGCACTTGTTGGATCTGAATGATGAAGAATTCCTCGAATAATATCTCTAACATGAGGATTATTCAGACATTCTTTTACATCATCGCTATATCGAAGAAGTTGTAATTTTTCTAAAGGCACCGTGTCTTCTGTTGGAAAATCATACTTTACAATCTTTTGTGGTTCTACATCTTCAACATTTTCAACACGTGATGGTTCACAACCCACAGTTTTATGCGCTTTACAACAAGCTGCTGAGCAACTAAAATAAAAAATGAGCATAAATAATTAAAAATAAAAACAAATTGTAGCAATTTAATTAATTAAATTAAATGCTATTATGAATAAAAATTTTAGACTTACTAATTTTGTTTACAAATTGGACATTTATATCTTGAATCATTTGCCAGACAAACACAACAATCCTTCATTTTATTTTCAAATGAATTACTAACCTCAAATATCTTTTTGATTAAAATGTCGTATTAATTACCAATAAATACACTAAATAATGAGAAATTATTATATAATTTGAATCTCAGTGAATATTATTACTGCACTAAACAATACTAACATTGTTGACACAAACAACAGGATTATTTTATGTTTTTTTTCATATAGCCATTGGGTCACGTGATAGAGCAATTGAAACTAGCGCCATTTTTATAAAACGGCCACTATTGGAACTAAAATTCAAATTACAATTATTTCATTGGCGCTTTTTTTTTTCTTCATTGACTCACATGATAACTCGAACAATTCTCACACATGATGATTTTTAACATTTATATATATTATAATTAAAATTTGAATGCGATATTTGCAGACGAATTAAATTTACATATTCCAATTTACCGTATGAATATTATTGATGATATTAATATTAGCTGGGTGTTCGTAGACATGATAATTAATGACGAATTACACATTCCAATTCCTTTCATATACACTAATTATTTTTTTTCTTCTTTCCTGTGAACAGAATGACTATACTCAAATAAATATCATAAATATATTTTCCAATGCTAGTAATGAATATTATTTATAAATTATTCCAAACAGAAGAATGTAGTCGTAACAAATTTCAATATAGAATAATGTTTAACCTATATTCGGCTCCCTTCAAACCAATAGTGAAATCATCAGTTGATATATATTTAAATGAAAGTCATGTAACGTCATTGACCGATGCAAAAGTCATAAAGAAAATTCCAAATAAGTTATTACAATTATTTCATTTACTAAATAAATATACAAATATATTTTAACATTGCATTACATTTTTTTTAGGTTAGAAAATGAAAAAAAAACCTTTCTATTGAATTCATCTCATGTATTATTCATTGAACTCCACAAATGTCTTAATGAGACTGTAAAAATAATGTAAAATATAAAACAGCTTTGAAGTTGTATCACGTCAAGTTCGATTGAAACAACGATGGAAAAATATGCTACATGGGTGTGTTACTGTATGTATATAATTGTATATATATACATACATATATAGTTTCAATGGTCTCAACACCCGTAGCTTGGAATTTCCTCAAGAGCCAACTAAAGTAAGAGAGAAATAATAAAAAAAAAACATAAGCACAATTCCCTCCTCGTGTTGTTCACTGGGTAGCGGTTATCCACTCGTGCCAAGGTCATTGATTCCTTCAACAGTTCCGGCTCGTTTTCTGGGCCAGGTTAACCGTCGCGAGACTAAGAGCCAACCACCTGATTATATCCCACACTGGAATGCCTCACGCTAGATTCTTTTTATCCTTTTGGATAATTTGTCCATGCGATTGATTGGTTAGCTATCTTCTTATATAAATATTACATCGTCAAATTCAAATATTCATTTTTATATATCATAAACAAATATCTAAAAGATAAATACAAACCAAAATAACAACGAAGTATATAATTTATTAATAATTGAACTTGTAGAAATTTATTTAGAAATTTAATATCGGAAGGAAATATTTTATGAATCATTCAGGAAAAGTTTGAGAATTCCAACTTCTATTCATGATGTTCTGCTTGAGATACATCAACGTTCCGACGATTGCACAGTATGTAACATGCATTTCATCCTTTTTAGTTGTTTTACTTGGTGAACGGACGACGAAGATGCAGAAGGAACCAGGTGTGGGCAATCGACGAGGCAGTAAGCTCACGTACGCACGATGGCATACCAAGTTTTATTCTTTATATACCTATCTCATCCGGATTCAGTCTCGGTCAAGGCTGCCTAAGAATTATAAGTATATACGTTGAATTTACATATTAATAAATATAAAATTGAATATTTTACAATTATAGTTACAGTATAATGCTACGATAATTATATGAAATATTGTTAGTGTGCAAAAATAATAAATAGATAAATTTAAAAATAAAATTTATTACCCAATTAATAAGACTGTATTTTTTTATTATTCACTGTTAATCAATTTAGTCATTGTTATATTTCTTGAATATAAAATTTTATTTCTATTTATAATTCTGTATGTATGATTTATTTGCAATTTTTATTATTCATTACCACGTGATTATTATTTATATAATTGTCTTGAAAATCGTGTCATCGAACTTGTTTAATTACCAATTGAATATTATATTTTTATATTTCTACTTGAAGTAATTTTAAAACATGGTAATAAAATTAAATTCACATTGCAATGACTTTGTTTTATTTTTTATGTGTAGATATATTGGTTAGGAAAATTATTAAATGATTGAAAAGAAAAAAATAATAATTCTTTTCTTCTTCTCAATAAAAATTCATTTATTTCACTAGACGACTATTATTATAAAATATTGTGTAATTTCAAACGATGAATATAAATAAGAATATATAATTATCATTTTTACTGCATAATCTCCCACACATATAACGCCAACTCTTTTCCATATAACAACATCAAATTCTCTACATAATAATTCTTGCTATTTCTTTTCTCATGTTTCTTACATATCATAATTCTCCATTTTGTCACAAAAATCATAAAATAATCACATTCCAACATGTCTCAATCAACATACAATATTTTTTTCATCAAAAAATTGTATCATATATCCATACATAACTTTGTCCAATAGTTCCAGTTTTTCAGGTGTTTTATACATTTGTTTTCCGGGACTAAAATCAAATTTTTCTCACTAGTGACTAAATTTTATATGACAAGCGAATGAAGTAAGCCATTACAAACAAATGAGATGTTTTACGCACAAGCGATTGCGCGAATAAGACAAATTTTCACATGCTTATAAGAGCTTACTTCACTCAGGTGTAATATACTACGTTTTATCCAACAGTTGCAGTTTTAATTTAAGGTTTATCAAATAAAGAAAACAATGTTAAAGAAATAGATAATGATTTATTAATATTAATTGAAAAATGAAAATTTACGTTATGAAATTGTACTCCATTTGCAAAACTTTCTAGTTGAATATTTTCTGGCGAAAATTCCATGGCCTCTCTATACTAAAGAAAATGAAAATATGACCGGAAATTTGTTTTTCATCAACAACATATCCATGAAAACCAGTCGATCAACCATGACAAACAAATAACCTGAATGCTTGATTATTTTTTATGTTTTTCTATACTCTTTTTGATATTTTTTTTTAAAATAATTTTATCAAGATTCTTGCGTTCGTGCGTAAAAGATCTCACTCGCTTACAATGGTTCATTGCACTCACGTGTAATACAATCTACTATTAAAACAATACAACTAATTACAATAAAAATTGCATGGAATGATTTCTTCATTATTTCATTTACATGAATGAAAACACGACATTGAGTATCTTTAATTGCCCACGGCATTTATTCGTGCGATTCAATATCGTCATCTACTGAGCGATGACGTCAGCCAATGAATGACAAGTTTAAATCAGTGAATTATTATAAAAGTAGTCAGGTAAGAAAAAAAAGTTACAACCATTTTTTCCACATATCAATGCTGTATACATTGATAAAGATGAAGAGAATTCACTTGAACTTGTTGGCCAATCGCAAACAAATAATATAAAGACAAATGTACCGATGACGTCAATTATTTGTCATTAATGTCGCCAACGCTTTTCAATTCGCATCCTTATGATCATGTAGATGTTGAAGAGGATGACGTGTACATGTATATCTGCAAATGAACAAATGTATGTTGATGATGATAATGATGAAGTAAAATGAGAAATGATAGAAAATCAGTATATCTTATGTTTTCTATCTTAGTCCTGGATATATATCTAGCTCACTCATGTTCTTCATTTCATCGTGCTGTACACAACTGCGGCTGCCGTAAGTAACAGAGTAGGAGCTATGGAATCTCTCGGTGGTGGCATGTCAGGCCCCGTTGAGTAGTGGCCCATCAGTTCTTACGGGTCTCTTGTCGCGTTTGCATTCAAACTTGTACACAGGAATTTATCATCATCATATTTATTTTATTCTACTTCTTCTTCTGCATCATCTTCATTATCTTTGTGTTTCCTATTTGATTTCTTTTCATTTTTCTTGGATATCCCGCACATCTGTCGTGCAATTTAAACGTTAATATTCCGCTTCATTACTGTATTGCGATGGTGAATTCATTTCGCGAGTGCACCTGGTTGAAATTAAGAATATTACTAATTAATAATTATAACAGGTGAATTATATAAAGAATGTGATAGTATTTTAGCGTGACTTACAGTTTGCTTGACAGTGACGAGTTTAGAGGTTCCGAGTCTGTTTTTTATCTCTGAATTCCGGATCCAAATTTATACTTTTTTTTTTTTTTTGATAGAACTATTGATTTATTTGTATTGTTTAATAAGTGATGTAATTATTGACGTTGAAAGTACATTCTTTATGTGATGAAACTGTCCATGATATAATTATACAGGTGAAAGGTTGTAAATTATTTCTAGAAAATACAATACAAAATGATAAAGTCATCGATGAAAATATAAATTGATATCATAGTTAAAAATATTAGTGTTGTAATTTTTTTTATAGGTTAATATGTCTTTGAAATATATATATTTTATTATATATATCCAATTGTATTAGAAAATTATATTGTTCTTTTTAACGTTTGATATGTTGAATCAATTCTGATCATCAATAATTTCTTGAAATAAACATAGAATATATTATTCCTCACTTTATCTTTATCTTTCATGAATATATTATCATCAAGTGATGGTATTTATAGTTTATAATAATTTTTTATACATCTTTGATATTATATAACAAATTCATAGGAAATCCCCAGTCATTATTTCAACGTTCTCTTTGATTATTCATCATATTTCAAAAGTATACATCTTTATATCCATCAAGTGTTTGGATGGAACGCGGAAATTATAGAATCGACCACCCGGGACAAACATAACCAAACTTTTTTTTTTCATTTTTCATTATCTGCCAATGATAAGACACACGTCATTATCGTCATCACCAACTGGATCATTTACAATTGATTACTTTTTTATACATTCACAATAATTCCAATATTATATACAAAATGAATAATGACGACAGACAATCATATATATATATATGTACATTTGAAATATTTCATGTTTCCACGAGTTTAACGGTCGACTTTATTCGACGAATTTGTTCTTTATTTTCAAACATAAAAATAATAAATAAAATTATTATACGACGTATTATATTATCAATTATATTCACATATAATTCACAATAATTTATTACTGTTATAGTTTAATGTTGGCATAATATTTTGTTTTTCTTATCTGACTATCAATATGTAGATTATAATATGTAAAGTTTTTTTTTTATACACACAAACACGAATATATATTCTTATTTATTTAATTTCATGTTGTCTGATATATTATATTTAATGTAGTATAATAAATAATTAAGATGCGTGAGTTATGCAGCCGGATGATGTCTTCATCGGTCGTTTTTTATTTAACTTCCGGTCGGTGGGACTTTCGTCCGTTTGTAAAGCTCCAGCGATTCACCAATATCTAAAATAAATTAATTGATAAAATTCTACAAGTATTGAATATATAAATTAATGATATTTCATAAGAGGAAAAAACATTTCATGAAATCTATTCTCTCTCAAGTCGGTAAGATCATTTTGAAATTTTATATTTACATCAAATTACTTGAATAAATGATAACTGCACTGAAATCATTGGAATATTTCAGCACTAATTTTCATCTCCACAGCAGTTTACTCGATGGTTAATACATATAATACTTAGTATATAAATGTTATGATATATTTAACTGGAAATATATACACGAATTAGCCACGTGAACGTTGGATGATGATAAGTGTGAAAAAAAATTTAGTTCAGACATTTTAAAAACGCATTAAGTAATGAACATTCCGAGTAATCAGTTGCTTTGCTTTGAAGAAGAAACAACAAGGTAATATATGTATCAATAATATTTTTTATTGCAATCAATAGTTTCGTTTTATTTTTTCTATTTAATTATTCTCAATATATAAACACGAAAAATTAAAATAATAAAATAATCATATTGCATGTTTTAATACAAGTTTGTGGTAGTGAATCTCAGTCTTCCATTATCATAAAACATTGCTTTGCACAGCCGGACTATAGAAACCGGTAAATAAGAATGTCTTTCTATTTCCAAGAGCGATACAACATACTTGTTTCGTAAACATAACGGACACATGAGTTTAAGAATTGATTATCGCGTTCAAGACGTGGCATATTTTTTTTTTCTTTCATAACAATTTATAATTTTGATTATATATTTTGATATAAAGCTGATACATCCACCAAATGTGTTTATAATTATTTATTTAATTTCAGAAGTCAATAATATCGGCAAGGAAATATTTTTTACATGTGGAGCTATGACGTCACTTACAAATAAAGACAAACGGGACGTGATAAAGAGCAAGGTCAAGGCCCCTACTGAAGAATCTTGCGTGATTCCTGATAGCACGTTGAAGATTAGTAAAGAATCTGCAATGTTGCCGATAAATAGTATAAGTAATGTTGATGATAAATCTACAATGACGATTATTTCAGATACGAAATCTGAAATAATGGAAATTAAATCGACTAACGTGAGTGAGCCAATAAATTCCAACATTCCATCATTTCCCGTGGCTGCCAAACAGAGCAAAAAAATTCCCATTCTCGATCCGGTTACGGCAGTAAGTTTATTCACAATGTCTGTGGGTAATAAAATTAATGCATTGGGATTCGAGGGGGTATGTATGTCCAGCTGCGGTCAAAAGAAAAATTTTTTTTTGAGATTTTTGAATATTGTTTATTTGTATTTAAAGTGTACAAAAAAAATTGTTTCATTTTTTTTTCGAAAAATTAGATCACAAAAAATCTTAATTTTGTGGTGTTTTTTCTGGCACGGTCGACATGATAATTCATACAGTTTTTATTATTTTTTTATGCTTTTTTTTTTCTAAATATTCAAAATTGATGTCTTTACAGTCTATCAAGCCGGATTTTTAAAATTGGAAAAATTGTGAAATTTACAGCAATTTGAAAAAAAGTGTGCATTTTGGATTATAAATTTCACACTTTAATTATGATTATAAAATGTTCAAATTACAATATTAAAAATCCGGCTCGATAGACTGTAGAGAAATCAATTTCGAATATTTAGAAAAAAAGAGCATAAAAAAATATTGAAAACTTTATGAGTTATCATTCCGGCAAAAACACCATAGAATTGTGATTTTTAGTTGTGTAATTAAAAAAAAAATGAAACAATTTTTTTTCTACAGTTTAACAACAAATAAACAATGTTTAAAAATTATTTTCATCAATTTCCATTTTTCTCTCTTCCAAAAAAAATTTTTCTTTTAGTTGTAACTGGTCGTATGTACCTTAAAAACAAATGACGTATCCAGTATTTTATTCATATAATATTTATCTACATATTGTATGTATTTACATTCTAATAATGTTTCAGAGCTCAAATAAACCAGTTAACGTTTCTGTACCAAGAACTTTATCTTCGCCTATTTCAAGAAAATCACTTAACATTGATCAACGTCCTCTTGTCTTGACGACACATCTTGTTCCATCCCTGCCAATTGGTCTCTTTGAAATTATCGGTGCTATTATTGAAGCTGCAACAAATACACCAGTAGTTCTTCTACATGAATCCAGAATAGATCGACCAGTAGCTGAAGATATCGTTGACATTGGTATAATTATTTTTTTTTTAATTCCCTTATTTGATAATTCACATATTCAAAATTAATTAAATTTATTTATTATCATTATAGCTATTCTCCCGTCGAATAAAGAATGGCCCAATGGTATTCTCTTGCCAATCGGTATTGTTTTTGAGCATCGTTTTAATAAACATAAAACGCCTGGTGTGTATGCTGATATTGTTGTCGCTAAAGAAATAGCACAGAATATTGAAGTTTGTATTAATTATTATTTAAATGATATTCGTAATTTTATATAAGATAATGATGTATTAATCTGTTATTAATTTAGGATATTATTGACTTGCGGGGTCACAGTTGCGCTGTGCCAGATAGATACAGAAAAGTCGGCACTGCTGGATTGTTATTTAATTATTTAAAGTCCAAAGGTGAAAATCCTTCGTTTTTTGGAAATCTATTGGGTAAATATATAAAATATAAAACGTAAACAAAATATTTCTTTATGTGATAAAACACTTTTTTAAGACAAAATGTTGATTGATTAACGTAGACACTGACACACAAGTGGTTACACTGCAAATGGTAGCGGGAAAGCAGGCCGAGGTCGGCGTCTTGGAAGCACCAGTTATTAATTGTCACAAACATACTTTAACAGGTGTCAATTCACTATTTATTCTTGACAGTTTGGGTCCACTCCCACCGTATCAAATAATGATTAATCCTAAACAAATAAATAGTAAGTAATTTAATCTATTTATTATGTATGAATAATATACATAATTATTTTTTTTTCTTTTACGTATCAGTAGTAATTATGATTATTAATCTTGTCATTTAGCTAAGCATCGGGAACAAATTGAAAAATATCTTTTGAATGTACAATTTATCGAGGATTGGATTGTAAGATTAAAACCCTATGGAATTTTGGGATTTGCTGAATATTCTAAAGATAATTATGATATTGAAGATATAAAATCTGTTGTCACCAGCGTACGTTACTATTGAATTTTAAATATAATTAACAGGAATTATTTTTGTACTTTATTTCTTTGTACTTCAATTATAATTAAATAATTATCGGTGAAATATAAATATCAAATAACTAAATGGATTATTATTCAATTAAACATTCAAAAAATGTATACAATTTATTGCAAATAATTTATACAGTTGTCAATAATTAATAACTTAATCAGAAAATTCACCAAAAGTTTGGTGGCAATTGACCTTCGGGTGGAGGAATAAAATTATTAACAATAGAGTCATTTAAAAATTTTTCAAGTCGTGCCACAGGACCACCACTTACTCCACCACAATTTTGCACTTGAGGATAATAATGTTGACGCAATAAGTTTAATAATTTTGGACACTGTCTTGGATACGCTGTCCAAAGTGAATTTCCTACCACTTCGAGCATATCAAGAATAAGCGTAGCACATATATCCGCAAATTTTGGTTGTACTTCTAAAGAATAAAGATAAAATAATATTAATATATTTCATCAATTTGTAATATATAATAAAATTTAACAATTTAATTTCAAATGATTAATACTTTACCATAATTAATTGTTGAGGCCAACCATCGCCACGCGATTTGAAGTCCTAAAGGGTGTGCACAAGTAACACCTCTTCGTCGATTTGTTACAATAATTGTTGCATAAAGTCTCATAATACCCGATATACGAGTTAAAAATTTAGTTTGTTTTTCAACAACTCCGTCGATATATTTATAACCCAATTCTGTATAATATTCTTCATCGCTTTGTCCTTGAAGTTTTGATGGAAAATGAGGTATTAAATAAGGACAAGTTTTATAAAAATGCGCTTTAAGTAATTCTGCAAAATCAGGAAAATCACACATCAACGCAAGTGTAACAGCAGCTATTCCAAATGCTGCTTCAGATTTACTAGAAACAAGAGTTTCCCCCTGACTCTATAATAAAAAAAATTTCAATTATTTCTCAATTAAAAAATTGATAGATAAATTAATTAAATTTTATTATTTGTATACTTACAACAATATTTCTCGCTAATAAATTTTTACAAAATAATGGACCCTGCGGATATTGATTTACATTGAGCGGCGATCGACCACTCAGAAGATTACGTAATTTATTGTATTTATCCAACAGGTGTGAACCATTTATAACAGAAATTGTATTAACTGGTACATTAATAGCTTTCTGACATTCGAATCGAAATTTTTTTGTTGCAATTGATTCTTTGAATTCACGAAATGCCTGTGACTCTGTACATTGTTCCAAAAATTGTTTAGCTGCTTGATATATTTGAAATGATTCATGATCTTGTTCATAAATAACAGTTTCAACTGATGATGAATCAGTTGTTGTTGCCCCAGTTTCAGGAGCATTCGATGCGATTTCATTTGGTGGTGTTTCAGGTAATCCATCAAGAGGTTGAATAATTTCTAAATCATGGTGAAGCTGTTGTAATGTTTGTCCGTCAATCGCGTATGATTGTTGCGCAGCTTGTTGTAAAATAGCATTTTCAATTTGTACATTCGCCGCAGCCAATTTCATTTCGTGCTCTCGTTTAGCAGTTTCTTCTTCATAAAACGCTTCAATTCGAGCTATCTCAGCCGCACAATCATTGAGAATTTCCTCGCCCTGTCGTGCAATTTGATCAGCTAAATGAACATCATAATCAGTTAATTCTCCTTTTCGTGCTTTTTCATTTATCATTTCTATTTGTTGGCTTAATTCTTTCAATTTCATTGTGTAAGGTCCTAACATTTGTAAAACTGAATTTTTATCTTTAGAAGTTTTAGATAACATTCCAACATCTTTGCATCGTTCTCGTAAATTATTTCTGATTCTTTGAAATAATGTTTCGCGTTCTTTTAATATTCTACATTCCTCTGCTTCTCGTTCTAGTCTTTCTTTTCTTTCTTGCATTCGCTGTACGTGTAATTGTTGTTCATGACGTTTTTTTATTTCACTTTGTTGAGCTAATTTTTCCTCTTCTGCCTCCAACTTTGCCAATTCAGCGGCTTCTTCTCTTTCTCTTTTAGTAGCGAGAATTTCTCGCATTAAAGCCATCTCTTGTTGAAGTGCTCTCTCAGATTTTTCCATTTGTTGCTTTCTTTTATCGATGGCTTGTCTAACTTCCTCGCGTCGTTGGGTTTCATTTTCTAAAAGAAGTTTTTTTATTGAAAATGTTATTCCACTACGAGATGATGAATTCGGAATAATTGTTGATTTTTCAAAATTTTTATTTGTAATATTTAGATTGTTTGGTTTATTTTCAATATTTTCATTCCAATTTTCATTATTTTCAACAACAGAAGCCGGTCCAATTGTTACACTATCAACAGAATCGGATATCCGTGAAGCTTTTCTCAAAGCAGATATTCGAAGATTTCCAAAATCCGATGAAATATCACACAAATTACGACCCTGTGAAGAAAAAGTAAATTAGAGAACAATTTTCGATGAAAAAAAAAAAAGGAAAAATCTTTTTAAATACTTACTGAATTGTCGGATATATTTATAAAGCTCGGCATTTTTTATAATTATTCGTGGTAAAATATTATCGAAATAAATAACTTTGATTATAATAACTACACTCGTCGAAATAAATTATTAAATCTGTTTCAACACTTCGTTTACGTGCGTGAATTACATACTGTGTACAAATGTACATAATAGGTTTTGTAGGTTAAACCCATGATGACGTCAGAGTCATTAGCGCAATAACGATAGGTAAATTTGGGTGAAGACTTGAAATGTTGAACTGTCGAATTAAATACTGATATGACTACTAATCTTATTGATTATTACTGTCTGGACCACATTAACCTGATTAAATTATAACTAAAAACTAAATAAATTTCTTTTAGATCAAGATGGATTTGATAGTTTTAACGGTTGACGATGGCGGCACTCGGATCGTGTATATTTCTTCATATGCGCCAAAGAAAAAGTAGTAACGGCGAAATATTGAACTTTACATGTTTTTGATTTTCAAGAGTTTTGAGAGGTAATATTTTATTTACCTCTCTGTGTTTATCCTTATCATCGCCTCCAGTAAGAAATAAAATTGTAATTAATTGCCACAGACAATTTCCTAAACGTAAAAAAAAATTAAAATCCAACTGCGTGATATAGTGAGTCATAGTGAATTTATTAATTAAACATTATGATATATTAATTTCTTCCTTTATTTTCAATCTTATGTTTATATTTTTACTCACACTCGTTTACTTAATGAATAACCTAAAAAAAACTTGTTTATTGTAACCCAAAATCGTTAAAAAAAAGAGAAAAAACATACATAACCTCCAAATCTCAAGTAAAACGAAAGGCTAAAATCACCCGAGTGAGGGTGGAAGGCACACATTAACCTCTAACTTAGAGGCATCAAAAA